>JBBPBX010011416.1:0-49611 GCA_038048925.1 Garcialebias charrua | reverse complement strand
ATCAGACCAAACTAAATGTTTGCTTTAGGGATAACATAAGACTTTAAAAACATCTTGTAAGAAAATGCTCAACCTGGTTGGTTTTAATAATAAATTTAGTTTGCATTAAGCAGTGAGCTTGGGTTTGAAAATCTTTAAAAAAAACATTAGTTGGTAAATGCTTGCTGATACTGGTCAACTCCAGCCAGCTTGCACCAACTCAAATTGAAATTACCCAGACTTTTAACTGCTTTATTTAATGCAATATTATACATATTAATAGGTCTCACTAAAAACGTATACTTTTACAAGAGATACAAGAGATACAAGAGATACAAGATAGGTTTATTAACATTGCATCAATTTTCACCGATACAGCGTAAATATGTAGTTACAGTCATCCAGGAGAGAGAATGAGTGCAAAAAGCTGCTGCTCAACAAAACACATGACATGTTTATCAACACATGATATGCTTATAGCGCGGCCGCTCTCATCTGTCCCCAGATGAAGGTCAAAGGCAGGAAAACAGGCAAAGACACGGGGTTTTACAGCGTTGATATTAAAAAAAGATGAATCACGTTTTGTCTTCAAGACACCGCGTGATCCAGTAAAAACCATATCAAAAAGCACATTTAGTTACAATAACAAATTGAGAGACGGCAGGCAAGGAGATAGAGTCTGTGAGTAACTTCAGACAAACACAAGTTCAGCAGATGTGCAGCTGGGCGTTATCTGAGGCTGCACAGAAATCTCTGGGGGGGGTGAGGGGGAGGGAGGGCAGCAGGTTTCTTCAGCTCCACACTCCCAGGAGAATGGCTTCTGACAGCCTTCTTTTTCAAGGACATGTGCAGAAGCCAGATAATAGTCTTGTTTATTATCCAATAGACCACAGTGTTCTTTTCCACTGCCGCCATCAAGTCTGTGGTGCTGTTTCATGGCCAAAAAAATCCAAATAATATGTGGTCCCGCTCTATGAACCCCCATCTGTCCCTTGATTGATCCGGGGTGGCTGTAAACAAGTCCCAAAGCGCCCTGCAGGTCCGCGGTGGTCCACCACCGCTCCAAGCGAGCGATTGAGCTCATACAACAGCTGGGATGAGGAGCTCACGGCCCGGTTCAGAGAATTTTGCTGATCAGGTAGTGTCGACAGCGCGCTGATAGCTGCCGAAGCCTCCCTCAGCTTCCAGTAACAGACAACTCCGCTTACGCCAAAAAACAGAGCAGTTGCTACCAATATTCCAATAATCCACAAATCCTCCACGTCCTCGACACTTAAGACGGTCAGACACATGGGCTGCCACTGACCCCACGAGTCCAGCACGTATCCAGCCGCGTGTGTGTCGGAGGGACAGACAGCTTCTCCTGGCACGGTCCGCTTCGTGGAAAAAATCTTATCCATTGAAGAAACAGCCCAATTTATTAATTCCATATTGGTTCGAGTGAGCGCTGAAGGGTCGCAGACGAGACGAAAAGCAAGCAGGGAGTAGGAAAAACTTAGGGGAGGGAAGAGCAGAAAGATATGCGACTTGCCTTGCCGAGTGCCGGAAGAAGAAGAAACTTATTTATTTTTAAACTTATTTAGGAGCTGAAAGCTTAATTCAATATTTAACAAGGTTAAATCAGGTCCTGTAACCTTGTTAGATTTATCTACCTGGATTATTGAGCATGCATCAGGCTAGTTTAATTCAATATGCTAGGTTAAACTAATAATCCAATCTTGCTGAGTTAGTTATTCGGTGTTGGCTCAGTCTAAATCTGACCCAGCGTTGCCACAACAATTTTCAGTGTGTACTTTTCTTTAAAGCAAATACAAAATAATTAACAGTCCGTAGCGTTTGTAAGAAAATGTTTATATTGTTGCTATGATTGTCAACAGTTGAGCCAGGTTGTGAAATTTGGGTGTGAATCAATGTTAAGTGGCTACTATTTATGCGACCTCAATGGTCAATGCAAGGCATTGTAGGAAGGTGCTATACAGTACAAATAAAGTTTATTATTATTATTATTATTATTACCTCAAGAGTTGTTAAACTTTACAACAGATGAACAACTATAGTTTCAAATGAGAGGTCATGGCTTTGTTAAAACAGCAGCTCTTTGATAATTTGTTGTGAATCAGACTCAGACTTATCTCATTCTTAGAAAGAAGAAAAAACCATTTCCACTTCAGCTTTTGCAGATAATCCTTTCAATCTGACTTTTTCTTTTCTTTTGTCTTGTTTTTCAGTCCTTATTTTTGCATCCAAGCCATTTCTTCATCTTGTTGATCGCATAATTCCCCAACATTAGAAATCTGTCCTTATTTGATTTTGATGTTGTTGTTTTGTCATTAGAGAAATGTTCCACCGTTACATAGAAAAACTGATGACTCAAAATGCAAACAAATTTCAGGATAACAAACCACATGAAGAACACACAAATATCACAAATACATTAAAAAATAAAAACCTTTCAAAACAGCAGTTAAATCATTTCCACAGTTTGTCACTGAAATTATTGGTTTGTTGTGAAGTAAGAACTTGGATAATTTACAGACACTGGATGGTAATATCCATCCATCCATCCATTTTCTTCCGCTTATCCGGGGTCGGGTCGCGGGGGTAGCAGCCTAAGTAGGGAGGCCCAGACTTCCCTCTCCCCAGCCACTTGGAGCAGCTCCTCCGGGGGAATCCCAAGGCGTTCCCAGGCCAGCCGAGAAACATAGTCCCTCCAGCGTGTCCTGGGTCTTCCTCTGGGTCTCCTCCCGGTGGGACATGCCCGGAACACCTCACCAGGGAGGCGTCCAGGAGGCATCCTAACCAGATGCCCGAGCCACCTCAACTGGCTCCTCTCGATGTGGAGAAGCAGCGGCTCTACTCCGAGTCCCTCCCGGATGACTGAGCTTCTCACCCTATCTCTAAGGGAGAGTCCAGACACCCTGCGGAGAAAACTCATTTCAGCCGCTTGTATCCGAGATCTCGTTCTTTCGGTCACAACCCAAAGCTCATGACCATAGATGAGGGTGGGAACGAAGATCGATCGGTAAATAGACCTTTTACCAGTTGACGTCATCACGCAAAGCTCGCCTGAAACGAGCGTTCTGATTGGACGGCAAAAAGCCGAAACTGGATTCAGGGGGGTTAGGAATGAGCCGGTAGCTTCGTAATGATAAGAGAGTTGTAATTTAGAAGCTTGGTTTCTTAAAATAGTGAACAACCACTGGTCAAAATGCCTGAACATTGTGCCGCGGATATGAGAGGAGGAAACTGTATGCTTATTGATGACAGGATTGCTTTTTTTTTTCTGTGACAGCATTTCACCGATGCTCCCAGCAAAGCTGTGCGAATAACTTACAGAAACAGAGAAATGGCTGAAATGTTTTCAAAGATGCAGTGCTGTTAGACCTCAAATAATGTTAATAAAACATGTTTGTCTTGTGGAAACTATACTGTATATTTTTTCAACGCAGAAAGACTTCAAATGATAACAGCTAACAGTGCTGTATGAACAGGTCTGTTCATTTTTACGAGCTGCACGTTTTGACATTTCACTCACCTGTTCTTCAGTGGGGTTGAAGGAAGAATCTCTTTGCATGTCGCAGGTTGAAACAGGTTGAAACTTCAACACAGGCAGTGGACAGGTACAGAGAGGTCTCGTAGAACTAGCTAGCTGCTGCTAGCTTAGCAGCTGTCCAGTAGCATTCTGCTGCGGGATCCAGGTTGTTCTCTGTTTTGTCTGTTTCCCATATCCAAGATGTAATGTTGGAACGTAATCCACGGAGCTTGGATCATTAATGTCCATGCCAGATAAAAAATGCTGATTACACACGTTGATGCTTCGTGCCGGGGTGAAATCCTGCCGGTACCGGCGCATGAAGCAACATTTTCCTCCACATCTTCCTTCTTTTAGTCGCTTTACTCGACTTTCCTAGAGGGACGTTGTAAAACGAACAAGTCTCACCTTTTTTCTTTTACTCGTTTACGTTGCCTGGAACAATTACAAACACAATATAGTCTTATTTCCCCACCGCGACCGTTGGCTGTGATGACAAAATTAGAGGCGAACCCCCCGGCTTTGCGTTTATACTGGAAAAATGCGAGTGCGCATGCGCAATGACGTCAACTGGTAAAAGGTCTATTGAGAGCTTTGCCTTTTGACTCAGCTCTCGCTTCACCGCGACAGACCGGTACAGCGCCCGCTTCACTGCGGTCACTGCACCTATCCGCCTATCGATATCACGCTCCAGTTTTCCCTCATTCGTGAACAAGACCCCAAGATACTTAAACTCCTCCACTTGGGGCAGGACCTCCTCCCCGACCCGGAGAGGGCATGCTACCCTTTTCCGGCTCAAGACCATGGCCTCGGATTTGGAGGAACTGATCCTCATCCCGGCCGCATCACATTCGGCTGCAAACCGCTCCAACGAAAGCTGTAGATCACGATCTGATGAAGCCAATAGGACCACATCATCTGCAAAAAACAGAGAAGCGATTCTGACGCCAAATTTACACTACATGCGGTCCGGCCCCGCCCCGCTCCGCAGGTCGCAGCTGAGCGAGTCCAGTTTCCACTACCTCCGCTCCGCTCAGGTCCACCTGGATGCGCCGCTCCGAGACGCATGCACGGGAATTGCGAGATCGCGCGATAAATCAAGTGATAAATAAGTAAGTCAGAACAAAACAATTCATTCGGTGGAAGAAGGAGAACAACAGTAGAGACTGCTGCCTTGATCTTCTCTCGTAAATGAGCGACAGGACATGGTTTGAGCAACAGGAAGTGATGTATTACATTTCAGAATAAAATACTTTATTTATTTATTTATTTATTGTATTGCGTTTGTAGGCGTAGTCATAAATGATAGTTTGACAGCATTTTTGTACAAATAAATCCGTATAGAGCTAGGATTAGTCCGCCCGTGGTGATTTTATTTTGTAAATACGGAAGTTGTGCTCGTTCCTTTTCCTGTTGGTGCGACGTAATCTTCAAAAGTTGACTCCGGCACAGCTCCGGCGTCCGGCAGAAATAGAAATATTTCTAATTTTGACGGACTGCCGTCCGCTCTCCGCAGCTCTCTGCCGCCGTGCGGAGACAGTGTAAATTCTCTCATTGATTATAATGGGTGCGTATTTGCTGCGGAGGTCGGACCGGAGCGGGGCAGAGCCGGAACGCATGTAGTGTAAATTTGGCGTAAGGCCACCAAAATGGATCCCGTCAACACCTTGGCTGCGCCTAGAAATTCTGTCCATAAAAGTTATGAACAGAATCGGTGACAAAGGGCAACCTTGGCGGAGTCCAACTCTCACTGGAAACGAGCCTGACTTACTGCCAGCGATGCGGACCAAGCTCTGACACCGGTCGTACAGGGACCTAACAGCCCATATCAAAGGGCCTGGTACCCCATACTCCCGGAGTACCCCCCACAGAACCCCCCGAGGGACGCGGTCGAATGCCTTCTCCAAGTCCACAAAGCACATGTAAACTGGTTGGGCAAACTCCCACGCACCCTCCAGGACCCTGCTGAGGGTGTAGAGCTGGTCCAGTGTTCCACGACCAGGACGAAAACCACACTGCTCCTCCTGAATCCGAGGTTCGACTATCCGACGGACCCTCCTCTCCAGAACCCCTGAATAGACCTTACCAGGGAGGCTTAAGAGTGTGATCCCCCTATAGTTGGAACACACCCTACGGTCCCCCTTTTTGAATAGGGGAACCACCACCCCAGTCTGCCAATCCAAGGGAACTGCCCCCGATGTCCACGCGATATTGCAGAGTCGCGTAAGCCAACACAACCCCACAACATCCAGAGCCCTAAGGAACTCAGGGCGAATCTCATCCACCCCTGGAGCCCTGCCACCGCGGAGCTTTTTAACCACCTCGGTGACCTCAGCACCAGAGATTGGAGAGCCCGACCCAAAGTCCCCAGGCTCCGCTTCCTCAGTGGAAGACGTGCCAGTAGGATTGAGGAGGTCTTCGAAGTATTCCGCCCACCGACTCACAACATCCCGAGTTGAGGTCAACAGCACGCCATCCCCACCATAAATGGTGTTGGTCGCGTACCGCTTTCCCCCCCTGAGACGCCGGATGGTGGACCAGAATCGCCTCGAAGCCGTACGGAAGTCATTCTCCATGGCCTCTCTGAACTCCTCCCACGCCCGAGTTTTTGCCTCAGCAACCACCCGAGCCGCATGCCGCTTGGACTGTCGGTACCTATCTGCTGCTTCCGGGGTCCCACAGGCCAAAAAGGCCCAATAGGACTCCTTCTTCAGCCTGACAGCATCCCTCACCGCCGGTGTCCACCACCGGGTTCGAGGGTTGCCACCACGACAGGCACCAACAACCTTGCGGCCACAGCTCCGATAAGCTGCCTCGACAATAGAGGCGCGGAACATGGCCCACTCGGACTCAATGTCCCCCGACTCCCTCGGAACGTGTTCAAAGCTCTCCCGGGTTAAAGCTCCCGGGTTAAAGCTCCGTCTTACGGGAGACTCTGCCAGACGTTCCCAGCAGACCCTCACAATCACCCTGGATGGTAATAGATTACATAAAAGCAGACTTTGCTATTTTGCATATTTTTTGCATCAGTTTACAGAAACATTAAAAGCAAGGGCAAACTAATAAGACTAATCAGAAAGTTCATTCGCGTGGACTAATAAGACTAATCATTCTTCATAAGTGAAAGCTCGAGTAAAAGCCAGAATTATACAAGACACTCAACACAACCAGACAAATATTTTGTAGCATTTTATGATTAATTTTTCCCTGTAAATACTCAGCAGTAGGGTACTGCACAGTGAGACGAACGGCTTATCACCATGAAACACAAAGTGGAACATGAACATAAATACAAGCCGCTGAACATAACTGCACTGCTGACTCCACTTCTGCTCTGAGTAAACCTTTGGCTCAACCGTGATGAACTAAAACGTTCTACTGGCAACACAGAACTGAACAAAACAAGAGAGCACAGAAACGTTTCAACAGTGCTAGATGAAAGCAGGAGACGCAACAGCAGTTTTGGTATAAATGAACATAAACTACATACACAGGGAGAAAAAAATGGATTGAAAGAATATATTGGATTTTGAACTGTAGTTGAGTCCATTTATCATCTCTAGAGAAAAACAAAAGCTTCAGTCCTGTTTTAGACATGTTTTTTGCACAATTTCATCTAGTAAACAGATGAATCATGTTTCCTTTTTGCACCAGCTCATGATCAGCATTAACATTTTTTGTTGCATTTTGTTTACCAGAAATGTGACTGAATTAGACATTGACAGAGATTTTTTTTATAAATATTTTTTAATGATTGAAGGTCAGAGAGGGGAACTTTATGGTTGTGAACTAGATAGTTCCCTGCTTTTTGTGATTTAAACAGCACTTTCAATCCATCATATCCATCATATCATCAGGAACTATTATCCGGCTTGTTGATGTTACTCATATTCTATCTTCTTTATCACCGTTAATTGAAGGATTTATCTAGTAATTATTTATTTTCCTTTTATTGTTGTTGTTTCTCTATTGGGGGGGGTCTCATACAGTATAGTCTAATCCAGAGCCATAGCTGGTCTAATCTATCAGCATCTTTGTTGTTTGATGTTTTTATCTAGATTTAGAATTCTGGTTTTAGTTTAATTTATTGCAGAGCAATATTTTAATGAAAAACATGTCAAACATGCCATGATGAACTTGAAAAATAATCAATGGGTTACATTGTTTAATTCAAATGGAGGAGTGACAGATATATTTGTTTTACTAATCCCAAATTATTTTTTCTCCTAGTATGGGCAGTTTATTTTATTTTCAGTTTTTTATTCGATTTCTGCACTGTTCACTTCATGTTTCTTGAATTTGTCATAGTTTTCTTTCCTTCCAGAAGTACTTCACTTATCAACATTTAGCTTTTACTGCCCCCTTGTGGTAATACATGATATTACTTTTAGCTACAGTTTGACATTTTGTTTCTTGATGCAAAAAATTCGTGAAAATGAGTAAAGTACCTGTTAAAGTAAATCCACACCAACAATATATATATATATATATATATATATATATATATAATTTTGTATTAAAGTATTTAGATTATTCAAACTGTTATTTAGACATAAGAACCAGAACCTTTAAATGGGATGTGACTCCAACTCTGCTCAAGATCCTCTCACAAAAAGCTTTTGAATTTCTTCATAGTGGAAATCAGAGGTGTCTCTTGAATATTTAATAAGGAGCAGCTGAATGATTTATACCATTAGAGGAACAACGTGGATGCAAAATTTAGCGACTGATGTGGGTTATTATTATTATAGATGGAACCAGCCTCATATTGCAACCTTTTGTTCTCTGGCTTTTTGTTAGCAATGTTGTTGGAGTTATTTTAAAATAGACACAAATGCATTTATTCTTCCAACGTATTTTTTTAAATTCGGAACGTTGTGTGAAATAAAATGCAAAAATATTTATGTTTATATTTCATTGCAGTGTTTGTTTGCACTGTTCAAACGTTTTGAGTATTTCTCACATGTATTTATATTTTGGTTGCTTTTTGGTCTAACGCCTGACCATTTTCAGAGGGTTTTTGATGTTCTTGTTATTTTAGACTCTTTTGTCTGACCTATGAATCATTCAGGCATAAAAAAGTCTCCTAAACTCAAAGAATGTGTTGTGTCTGTTTTCATTGGGATCTTTAAGTGCTTTGTTTTCAGCTTGTCACAAAGACAGTTTGTTCTCAATTATTTAGTTAATTATTTGAAAGCTGCTAAAAAAATGCTTCGACTGATAAAAATAAAACTGTATTTTAGCTCAACCAAATGTGATTAACAAAGCGCTACAAAACTGGCATATTAGAACAATTGTTCCCAACACTTCCAGCTTCTGATCCACAAACTAACAGCAACAGAGACTTGTGAAGCAAACTGTCACTATGAAATGTACATGTTAGTTTTTATGATATTAGTGCTTAGTGTATTTTTAGTTGATGTTTTTCTTAGTTCATATCTTAGATGTTATTACTGTTCTTCCTTTACATTGTATTGTTGGGTGTAACTGGGACCCTGTGTACATAATCTCGTTTCATCACATGTACCATATGTGGTGCAAATGACAATAAAGATTCTCTGACTCTGATGTATCACTAATAAATCAGTTAATCAAGAATACAATAGCAGTGCAAATAGCCTCTGCAACTGTTAATATTGTAACTACTGTATTCATAACTACTGCTTTTCATGTTTTTTTTTTGTTTTTTTTTTACAAATTGCAAAAAAATGTGCTAGCACTCATGTTAAACTTTTATTTATTCATCCATCCTCCTATATTTTTTTTAACCTGTTTTTCAATGCAGGGCCTTGGAGGGACTGGTGCCAGCAGTCAAGCCATGGAGGACGCCCCTGAACAGTTCACAAATCCATCCCAGGGTCACATAAACAAAAATCTCACGTTTTCACTCACACCAAGAGACAATGTAGATACCAGTGAACCAAAATGCATGTTTATGGTCCGCAGGAGGAAACCATGCATGCATGTGTAAACTCCACATAGAAAGACCAAGGGGTGAACTTGCAACCTTCTTGAAGTGAGGCGACAGAGCATTTATCTAATTTCTGAGGATTATACAAACACTTGGTGTTTCACAACCCACAATGAGGTCCTGACCTCAACTTTGAAACCCACTCCATTTGATGATTCAACTGAGCATCTTTCTGCTCTTGTTTTGGGTTTAAAATGGGTTATTTTTATATGTAATTCTTGATATTTTCAAATAATTTTATTTTTGGCTGGTCATAGCTTATATTCTCTTCACTCTTCGGTCTCACACAGTGTTAATGATAAAGTATTGAATCCATTATTCTTTAAAAGAGACAAATACAAACGAGAAAACGTGTTTGAAGTAATCCAACTTCTTTAATCCATATTTCATGTCAAGATAAGCTTTTCATACGAAGGTACGCCTCATAACAAAGAAGCATTTTCAAAGACTGAAGGGGGCGTGGCTCAAAATAAAGGCATTCTCATAATCTTTTGTACAAAGTCTTCTTACAACGAACAAAAACAAGGATATCTCAGTTGCACCAGCAGAGTGTGCTAAATCAAAGTCCACTCACTAAATCTGAACCTAACTGGGACAAGAGAGCAGGAAAGATCTGTACATAAAAATAAAAATTTAACTCCTGAGATCTGTAGGAAAGAGTGGCTGCTCTGAACCTGCAACACCACGGTACAGAGACGTTTCTGGCTGGGAAGTTTATTAAGTTTTGAAACATGTTTTGATTAGGCCTGTCGCGATAAACAATAAATCAATTAATCGCATGATAAATTATAATTATCAACCTCATTTTCATTTATTGGCTTTTTCATTTCTACATGTCTCTCTTTCTACTGGACACTGGATGACAAAAGGCTCAACTCCGGTGTTCTTCACTGACCCCTCCCTTTCTCTTTAAAATCTGTTTTAACCGTCCAAAATTGCGTTTTTGGATTGGTAAAAGCTACGAGCTAAGCTAGCAGGCCGACCTTGGAGAAAAAACCTCCGTCTTGTAAAGGCTCCAAAATTAACAGTTGAAACCCGTGCCTTCGTGTATAAAGTTGTTTTTCTCTGCAAAAAGAAGCCGAGAACGTGTTACTGATTTTTTTTTAAGCTTTGTGTGAAAAATGCTATGCTAAACAGCTCAAACCACATGACTGTCCACCATTTTGAGAACCAAAAAAAGGAAGGAGAGACAGACCATGTCAAGGTAGCCTGGCCCTCGCCTTCCTGCACAGCTCCGCTCAATTCTCATTTCCCTTCACTGCACAGTCTGGGATTCCTCCCATAGGCAAGGATTTCTCCGGCCGATTTTTGACCGGACCAATCAGAGAGCAGAAGGCGGAGTTTTGAACGATGTCGACTGACGTCGTCATTCAAAATGGCTGCCGCCACGAACGAATTTTCATCAAAACAAGGTAAAAAACTATTATTTCTCTGCTGAGAAAAAATATATTTCATAGCTGACGTTATATCAGAAGTGTTCCTGAGCTTAACAGTTCCTAAATCAATTCACGAAATGGTCAAATCTGCTGGATATTAAATAGTTTCGGTTTGATATTTTCCAAACAGCCTCGGGTGCGCTACGAAAATAAATGATAAAAAATCGAATTTTATCTCAAATGTTTCATCTAGGCCAACAGTCAGTAAATTAAAGACATATAATTACACACTGGTGGCAGAAAAAATATCCACCGAGTGGTTTCTGAGCAATTTATCTGATAGCCTGGACCTCGCCAGGCTAAACTAACAAAACTCTGCCTCCTGTTCTCTGATTGGTCCATTCAAAAATCTCCAGGAGAAATCGTTGTCTATGGCAGAGATGCCAGACCCTAGTCCAAAGCGAAGTGAAGGACAAGGGTCTGGTTTAAACCAGGCTAATGTCAAGGGGCCTCCCTCCCATTTTTCTTAGAGACACGCTGCTCGCTTCCTCACTATCCATCCTTTGGCTCAAAGTCTTATACTGCCATCCGGTGGTCAAAAAAAGTACTACACTCAAAACAAATTAACCAATAACAATTACTAATTAGTCAAATTCCAAACAATAATATCGTTTATCGCAATAATTTTTTGAGGAAATTAATCGCCCAGCAAAATTGGTTATCGTGACAGGCCTAATTTTGACAAATGAACAAGCTCATGAACAAACTGCAGTGAAAGATTTGGAGCAACATCCGACCCCGTCATACACAGCTGACGGTGCGAGCAAGGCCAGAATGAAACTTTCCCCAGAACCAAAATCATAACCGAATGCTTCTGTGCGTACACTCGGGCAAACCACCAATTGTGTCGATTGAACATAACCGGCAAAGATCAGAAATAACGAGCAAAATTCCCAGTTAAAACGTATTAAAAAGAGTTTATGACGCTAAAATCTCTTCACAAAGACACAAACAAGAAAACGACAGCAACGGACAACTTTGGTGACGCAGAAACAGCTGGAAAGACCTGAACAGTTCATTTTAATATTGCTTTAACAAAAATAACCGTGTGCTTTACAACAATCACCGACAGCACAACGTTCGACTCAGTCACGCACATGAAAATCAGACATGTGGGTGAGCACATATTTATATACACAGACGATCAGTCCCAGGTACTGTCAGAGAGTTTTCCTACACAACGAAGACCGATGCTTCAGGGCTGGTAACGTTACACTGTTTACAACGTCCTACAGTTACACACAACAGAGTGAGGGGACGCTGGTTTGTGGGCGCGGGAGTTATTCGCCTTACTTTCAGAACTTTCTTTTCTGCAGACGCAGATAAAACCGAGATCAATCACGAGTTTCTTTCCAGCCGTCACAGATCCAGGATTCTGGCTTTTTTTTTTGGACGACAACAAACACGTTTCCATCTGTTATGGAGATCTGTTCATCCAATGGATGCTTACAGAACCAGTCCCTTTGTTCTCTGCCAAAACCAAAGTCCCGGTTGATGAATCGCTCAAAACAGTCTTCCATAGTCTGTCTTTTTTTTTTTTTCATCTGCCAGAGTACGATGAAAAAAAAATCTGCTATCCTAACTTCACCCACAAATAGTTTCCTCATGCCGCTGATTCAACTCTCCCCCCAGTTAGCGAAGAGGATCGATGATGTGCTAACCGCTGAAATCCCTCTCGTGCTAATGTCCGTGGGTCTCCGACGCTGAGGCAGGGGTGGATGGGGTGGAGGAGCGAGAAGCGACCGCCGCCTTCTCTCCGTTTGGACTGGAGACCGACGGCACGCTGTCAGGAGCTTTGACTCCAGCTAGACCGACGGGAGACAGTCCAGCTGCCGCCGCGGTGACGGCAGCTACTCTGCTCGCAGTGACGGCCGACACCGGTTTGGGCTGAGCCTGAAGTCCAGGGCTGCAGATCAGGTGATGTCTTTCCCAGTCTTTGTGCTGGCAGAAGGAGCCGCAGTAGCGAGCCGCGTTGCAGCCGCTGCACGTCTCGCTAGCTTTACGGCCACAGTTCCAGCAACACTAAGAAGAAGAAGGAGAAGAAAAAAAATCATGTTTTTTTCCTCCAGAAACTAATGTGTATTCTGTTCTTTCTTCACAATCATGAAAACAATTTTTTGCACGTTTAAACCACATAACTGATTTTGTTTTCATATCTGTCAAACTAAACAAAGTAAACACACGATGGGAACTCCGATGTTCCGGGGTCTGTTCCAAAAAAAAGTGGGTTTGGTGGAAGTTTTCTCATGCAGCGAGCGCTGTGAAGGAAACGTTAAGATTTCAGTTTTTTTTTTTAAAAGAGCGACAGCGTCATAAATCCAACGTGTGATCTTTCACTCCGGAGGAACACGTTTTACGAGGGTGACTGATGCCGAGGCTCTAAAACAGGATGAAAAAGGAGCCACGTAAACAAGATTTCAGTTAGAGCTTAAAAAAAAACACTTTTAAATTGCAAGTCATGAAACTTAATACCGAGTCTAATCAAAGGTTTATTAGCTTGCTTCTACCATCTGTTTGCAGAATGCTCATTCTGTGATACGGCTGCAAAGATAAGGTGTTCTTTAAGCTGCCTTTAGGTGGTCTCTCACTAGACCGAGTCACTGGTGAATGACATTAAAGCTTCAGTATGTAGCTTTTTTTATGAACATATTTCTTCACTCTGTCACTACCTCCTGACAGACTGATGTTAGCCAGGTAATCTCTGAAAAAAAATTAAAAAAAATATTGTCCCCTTGCTTCTCCAGGTGGTAAATAAGCATTTCTAAAAAGAAAAGGTGACCCGCCATTTTCCAGCCAATAAAAACAGAGTTTGTAACCAGCCAATAAAAACAGAGCTTGAATTTGAATCAGCCAATAAAAACAGAGCTTGAATTTGAAATTCAACAGACCACAAGGGGGCAGAGCCACATATGGCTCTGAGGGGGAGGGATCAGAATGCTTTGCCTGTTGAAAATATTTCTAACTGCTGCAGTTCTACAGAAACTGCATACTGAACCTTTAATGAACTTCAGTTCAATTCAATTCAGTTTATTTATACAGCGCCAAGTCACAACAGAAGTCATCTCAGGGCACTGAACAGAAACAATCATATATAAAAATAATAATTTAACATTATTTATCTGAGGAGCAGACTGCTTTGAGTTTAACTCCATCACAGGTTCTCATCTTGAGCAAGCATGAAGGCGACAGTGGAAAGGAAAAAACTCCCTCATGAGCAAGAAACCTTTAGCAGAACCAGGCTCAGGACAAGCAACATCTGCTTTGACCAGCTGGGTTTGGTAGGAACAGATACACAATGGCAGGTTAAGAATCACATGTTAAAATATAAATACTGTAGTATCAAATAAAAACTATTCAATTTTAGCAACTAATTTAAAGCCTCACTGACATGATTTTTTAATTTTCATAAAACTGCTCAATATATATATATATATTATCATTTAAATATGTTCGTTTTTGCAAACAAAATGACAAATCACTTCAATTTTGCTTTAAAAGTGATTTTGAACTTCAAGCCGTGTTTAATCATGGGAAATCCGATTACACACGAACGCACCATCTGTGACGTAACACTGGGCAGAGGGCTCTGGTCTCTTTAATAGCGGACAATTTAAAACCCGACGAATTTAGCAATCTATGTGAAGATTTGAGCTATTTGTCTTCATTTTGGGAAGCAGAAAATAGTTTGGGTGATGGAACAAGAAACAACAGGATCTAATTTAGGTCTGATGCTGTATCAGACTTACCTTCATGTCGAGCTGCTCATACCCGCGCACTGTGACAAGCCCAGAGCTCTGCCCGGTGTTACGTCACAGATGGTGCGTTCGTGTGTAATCAGATTTCCCATGATTAAACACGGCTTGAAGTTCAAAATCACTTTTAAAGCAAAATTAAGGTGATTTATCATTTTGTTTGCAAAAACGAACATATTTAGATGATAAAATGTATATTTTTTGAGCAATTTTATGAAAATGTAAAAATCATGTCAGTGGGGCTTTAAGGAAATGAGGTAAATTTGTCCTCCAGTAGTCTAAGCCTATGGCAGCATAACAAGCCAACACTAACTATAGGATTTATTAAAAAGGAAAATCTTGAGCCCAATCCTGTTTACACGGACACTGTGTGGGGGAAACGGATGTTTTGGGTATGTTAATTAGGTGAAAAGTTTTGCGTTGACACTGTCGAATTCTGTGGATACGACTCTCTCCCCCTCCAACCCCCGTCCTCATGATTTCACTGTAGTTACCATGCTGGGCCTTTAGATGGCGCTGTGATTTTTGGAACCTTCACTACTACGCATGCGCTGCCTGAGGTAAACAGCTGCCTGTCTGCTTTCCTCTCTGGCTAAAATCAGCTAACTACAAGTTGTTGTCAACAAGTTAACAACAAGTTAAAGCTGGAATTTGGACAAGAGTCAACAGATTTGAGTCAGTGGGACCCGCTTCATCTAACAAGCTGCACACTAGACGCTGAGACTGTGGACCAGAACCGCTGAGTGGACTGTGGACCAGAACCGGACTTTACTCCGTGATGCAGCTGACTTACAGCAGGTAAATCAACGTTCTTAATATAATGTTTGCTTGTGTTTACTTTGATCACACAACAACTGAGTTTTTATTTATTTATTTATTTATTTCTGCCAGGTGGAGAAGCTGTCGCTCCAGCAGGCAGACGGTTCGGCGCGGTTCTGATGGGTCCAGATGAAAACACAGCAAGAGTCCAGTTCATTAACGTAGTTACAGTTCGGTTCACGTGTTTTAATAGTGTGTTCAGTTTAATTCTCAGTGTTTGTGTTTAAACTTTGGTGCTGAATAAATAAATAAATAAATAAACCTGGTGTCTTCATTTTCACAGCACGTTACGCACTGTTTAAAAAATGTAACGAGTCCAGATAGATACTGTAGTTCAGATAAATTTACATCTCCCACGCCAACATAAATACTGTTTATTATTGTTAAACTGTTATATTTTGCAACGTGACACGTGAAATGTCAGACTGTCCACGCGCATGCGGGCTGCGCGCATGTGGTTGACACAAAAGCTCCACGGGAGATGTTTACATTATCAGCGGGGGGTCAGCGAAAAAGTTCCACCTTGAGAGCAGGGTCAGAAAAGTATCGGTGTCATCGAGGGGGGCCAGCAGCGTCGTGTAGGCGATAAGCAAAGTCGCAAAGAGAAAGTAGCGGTTA
This sequence comes from Garcialebias charrua, assembly GCA_038048925.1. Classification (NCBI taxonomy): domain Eukaryota; kingdom Metazoa; phylum Chordata; class Actinopteri; order Cyprinodontiformes; family Rivulidae; genus Garcialebias; species Garcialebias charrua. The sequence continues at coordinate 33,504 of JBBPBX010011416.1, read as the reverse complement.
CACTCAAAATACGCGCCGTGTAAACTGGCCCTTAAAACTGGAAAATGTTTCAGCCTCATGGACAGAAACTGGAAGTTGGTTCCACAAGAGAGGAGCCTGAGAACTGAACGATCTTCCTCCCATTCTGCTTTTGGAAACTCTAGGAACCGCAAGTAAGCCTGCAGTCTGAGAGTGAAGTGCTCTGCTAGGAAAATATGGAACAATAAGACCTCAAATATAAGATGGAGCTAGGTTGTTGAGAGCTTTGTAGGTTAGAAGTAATATTTTGAATTCAATTCTGAATTTGACAGAGAGCCAATGACGGAGTCTCCTAAATATCTCCCAAACATGGTGGGAGTTCTCAGCTGCCTTGTGTGAGCCACAGATGCACACTCTATCTCAAAAGTGCTACAGTTGTACTGTATATGTTACACGTGCACAGGAGTTCTTCTCTGACAGAAAACATCTAAGACACTTGTCCAGGTCTAAAAAAAACATGCTGATAAATAATCATTTGTGAAAAACTGGTTCAAATCTTCTCTTTAAAGAGTTCTTCAGCTAAATAAATCATTAAATCATTGGGAAGGCTGCCAAAGTGGTAATAAAGCAGGACAATGTGGGAGGAAGTGGACAGCAAAATAAAGTGCACCGTGAACAAAATGGTTTTACAAGCCGTGCACACAAAAATAGACCATGACTATCAGAAAATGGCCATGTAGCTGACTTAGGGCTGGACAATAATTTGATATCAATATACAGTATATATCACAATACACTTTTATTCAATAACGGTGATATGAGTTTTAAACACATTTTCGATATTTCAATATACATTACGCTATGCATGATTACAGCATTTCACTGACACATTTCTTATTCTGTTCAGGTTGAACAGTGGTTAGCATTTCTGTGCACTCTGAACAGAAAAAGCCGCGACACAACTACATAAGCGTGTGGTGACGTGCACCACACACAGAGCTTGAGTCCAGAAGGAGTCGGTAGCAGGCTAGGCTAAGCTCCAACGTGGAGTACTGTACGTTTTTGCTTCAAAATGAGTGCCCATGACCGTCAGAATGCGACAGAACAAGCTTTCTAGCGTTGGGAACACATCGAACTTGTTCCACTCGATAGAATCTGCTGAGAGTCAGAAGATGAAGCACAATAAACGTTTGAGCCAACGTGTCCCTGAAACGACACCCCCAGATATATCAAAAGATAAACCCATGCAGCAAACGCAGACATTTGCTGCATGGGTTAGGGTTATGTTCTTGTTTAAAGTTTAAACTATTAATATTGACAAAGTTGATGGGTTTATGTTTATTTGATGGTGATTTCAGATTTATTTGAAGGCTAAATACAAATAAAAGGGGAACATTAATTAATTTGTACAGTTTGTACCATTTTTCTGAGGCGATATATTACATCGATATCGGAATTATGTCGTTATCGACCGAAATTAAGAAATATATCGTAATAAAAGTTTTGGCCATATCGTCCAGCCCTAGGCTCAGTAGTTGCTTGATTTCAATCTTCTTTTAGCTTTGACTTTTTAACAACAGTCTCCCAACAATCTCCGGGAAATATCACCTTTTGGTTGTTCCCACATAAAAAGATCGACACGGTTAAATCAAGTGATCAAAACACACACAGATTGAATTTAGGGGAGAACTGCACACACTCAGACTTATGTTAAATTACAGTATTAGAATGACAAATTACAGCCTTTGCTCTTCACCCCCTGAACAGAGTGAATACAAACAGTAATTGTTCATACTAACTCTAAACACTTGTTCTGGAACAGAAGATCTGAGCTAATACATGTACATGTAGTCTGATTATGGTGACTTTATGAACTAACACTTCCCTATGTATTCATTCAGTCAACACATCAGGGTTTCAGCATTCATTCAAGCAGACCTGAACATTTTAATGTCTTCATGAAGTTGACTCTCTGCTGCTCACCTCACTAGAATCCTCTTGTTCATTGATGACCAGGATGGCATCTTCTTGAGCCTTCCGCTTCGCCTCAGCCAGAGTCTTTTCCATCTTTGCACGCTCAGCTGCAATCATATCAAAAGCCTTCTGCTCAGCTTCTGCCACTGCTTTCTGAACTTCATCCATGGCCTGACGCTTTACTTCATTCACTGCCTCTTCTGCAAACGAGGAAAAGCAAGTATTTGAAGATTTCGGTATGTGTCTAGTATAGAGCGGTTTGATAAATCAGGGTTTTTTTGTGTTTAAAAAAAACTAGTTTTTTGACAATAATGAACATTAATGAGTTTTCTTTTTACCAGCTTTCCTCCAGATCTCATCTGTAACGTATGCTGAGCCTGGCCGTGGTGCAAATTCACGCTGAGAGTCTGAAGGAAAGACAAACAAAGAGGGTATAAACACCAGCCAGAACTTACAAAGAAAGAGATGTTGTCTTTTTATAATATTATTGGCTGTCTTTTAGATTGGCAGCTCAGCCAAGATTTAAAAGCCTCATATGTATGAACTTTTTTTTTATATATATATACTGTATATATATATATCAAGTTGGTAATTTTGTAACAGATGCAAACACGTTAGCATTTTTTGGGCACGTAACCAACATAATTGTTGGTTGTCAGATTCTTGGACTGATCTGAGATCTGTCAGCTTCAGACAGGAATGCGTTTGGCACAGAGAAAACAGCATACCAACAAGATGTGTCAATATACGCACTGTTCCGTCAGATTTCTTTGCCTGACTCTCCGCTCACTTCTGTGGCGCTGTCTTTAGAGCACTGCTGACTGGCTCATTTTCTTCTCGCCCATTTCTCATGTCAGGTCTCCTCATTTCAGTCCTTCTTTCCCTTCATTTAAATCTCTTCTCATCCAAAAAGCCTTCATATACACCCCCACTCCTGTGGCCTGAGCCCAGGCTGGCAGGCTTTCCGGCTGTGGGCCCAGATGGTCCTCTGGCGAGTCAACCAGCTCTGGGTCTCTGAGCCGGCAGGACGGCCCTTCTGTGGCTGATATGGCGGAGGCCAGTCCTGGCACCTGTTGTGACTATGGAGCAGCAGGGGGACGGCAAGGCTGGCACACAGCGAGAACAGTGCCAGTACACGGCAGACTGGGGGACTAACTGTGGAAGGACTATAACACACCGACACTTTGCACGTGCAGTTCTACTCCCGGCCGCTAGATGGTGTGATGAGTACGATACAGAAACACCTCTGTCCTGATTTGAGTTTATTTTCTAAATTTATGTTAAAATCCCTGCATAGTAAACATTTGGTCCACTAAAAACAAATGTGAAAAAAAACGTACATCTTCATACAACACACTTATTGAATGTACAAGGTACGGACCCGACTCTGCTGTGTGGGGGCTGTGTGTCTTGGAAAACGGAGCCGAGACGGAGCTTCCTTTGCGCGAGTCTTCCTGCTCGTTTGAACGGCGTCTCCAGTAGTTCAGTTCCTCCCGATCTGCCTCCTGGCATCTTCTGAGCACACTCACTGACCTCCGGGTTTTTTCCACCATGTCCACAATACAGTTCAACACCTACAAGACCAAGACAAACCTTTACCGACTGATAAAAAAAACTATGTGCCACTCGTTTCATGTCACCATTCATAGGCCTGTCATGATAACAAATGTTGCTGGGCGATTGTCTCAGAAATTATTGCAATAAACAATAATGTTGTTTGAAATTTAACAGTAATTGTTAAATTTTAGGATAAACGTTGATTTGTTTGGAGTTTAGTACCTTTTTTGACCACCTGATGGCAGTATAAGACCGTTTGAACCAAATAATGAATGGTTGAGCAGCGTGTCATTTGAGCTCTTTAACATAGCATTTTTCACACAAAGCTTTTAATAAAAATAAAAAAAAATCGGTCAACAGGTTCTCAGCTTCTTTTTGCAGATAAAAACAACTTTTTACACGAAGGCGACAAGACGGAGCCCGAGGTTGGCCCGTTAGCTGAGCTCATAGCTTAGCTTTTCAGCTTAGCTGCCTTTAACCATCCAAAAATGTGATTTTGGATGGTTAAAACAGATTTTAAAGAGATAAGAGAAAGGGAAGGGTCAGTGAAAAGCCGTGTCTTCAGTGGAAAGAGAGAGACACGAAGAAACTTGTAAAGCCGGTAAATGAACATGATTAGGGGTTCAGGAAAAAAAATCAATTTTTTAAAAGAATCTAGATTCTTGGTCCTGGCGATTCTGAATCGATTCTAAAAGGCCCAAAATCAATTTTAAAACGTGTTTAATTTTATGTTTTTTTCCGCTCCCACTCCTGAGCGTACTGCATATTGCATTATCTGCTCGGCCGCTGTAGAATTTTGGCCATGTAGGCCACCGTACACAAAGCTAGTTAGCCAGCTCCCTTTATCTGAATGGAGCCAGCTAGCATGGAGCAGTAGGACAGAGTGATTCAACCCACTCCTTCGTCTTTAAAAATAATTTCAGATCCTACAACGTTCTGAGGGAAGACAGAGCTTAACAATAGCATGGTTGTTTGCAAGAAGTGTCAAATAAAGGGGTGTTTTTAGGGGTGTTTGGTGTTTCAGTGTTGGTGTAAATTTTCATACTTTTATACTATTATGAAAAAACTCAGGACAGTGTTACACTTTTACTATTTTATGCTTATGTTTATTAAATGTTTTAGTGTTTAGTGTTTAGATGGTTACTGTTGCACCGAGGGACTGAGAGAAACGCAATTTCAGTCCTGTGTATGTCCTGTACATATTGCAGTTCTGACAATAAAGTTGACTTTGACTAAAATTACGGTACAGTATTTTGGAAATACGATAAAATGCGCGGAAGATGAAAGTGAAAGCAGCCGACCAGCGAACTCTGCAACAAACTTCCAGCTGATTCTCGCAATAGCGGTGAAGATTTCTCTCTCCATCTCCTGCTATATCATAAAGGATTTATGAGCAGACAGCTCAGTGGAAGTTGAGGGGTTTAGGTTTATTTTTAATACGCTGGAAGCAACGTACATTATTCCTTAATGTAGATAACACTCCACACAGCTCCAGCATGAGACCAAAATAACGTGGGAGAAGTTCTGATCCAGCTGCAGCTCAAAGGAACTGTTGTTCATATTATACTAAAACTTATAGACAATACAACAAACAATGTAATTTTGTCTTTTTAACAGGTTGGAGAGACCAGATGAGACACATCACCTGGAGCCAGTTCTAAATTATACAATTTATGGTTTATAAATTACAGTTCAGAAGATATATTGATGTAGGTTTGCACAAGTTTTGAAATTGTGTTAAATATTTACTAACTATTAATCAGTATGGTAAAAAAAACTGTAAAGTCTGTATTTTATTTTGGGTTAAAGGTTACTGAACTATGGTAGGCTGAAGTCTGTTTACTTTTGTATTTATATATTTTGAAATATTTGTCTGTGATGGACTGGAGACCTGTCCAGGCGTCCCCCGCCTCTCGCACAGTGATGGCTGGACATGGACACTAGTGACCGCCGAGACTTGAAAAGGAAGAAGTGGGTAAAGATGATGGATGGATAAATTATTTGTTCCTAGATTTTTATTTTTATTTTATTGGTTTAGAGAAATCCAAGCAAATAAGCTAATACTGGTAATTTAAGTTACAGAATGTTATGCACTCCTGTATAATTTGTTCCTATTTTTGGTATAAATATCAAACGATGCAAAAAATTTGATACAGTAAGGAACCTAAAATTATTGTTTTAAATAAATGTTCTATTTGTTTACATTGCTGTTTAATCTTTTCAGCTTGTCAGTTACATATCTGAAGCTAAATTTATGACCATTTCAATAGAAAAAATCGTTTCTGAATCGAAAATCGTTTCTGAATCAAAAAAATCGATTTTGAATCGAATCGTGATACCAAAAATTGGAATCGGAATCGATTCACCAGACACAGAGAGTTGCACCCCTAAAAATGAGGTCGATAATTTTCATTCATCAGGCGATTAATTGATTTATTGTTCATCACAACAGGCCTTACCATTTATAAAAAATAAATTTACAAATCATACGCCTTTGATGCCTTATCAGGAAGAGATGCCATTTCATTACTGCTGCTAGTTGTGAAAAGCTGAAACCCTCCTGCTAAAGACCCCAGTAGTAAAACAAATTACATTCCACCTTTATCACAAACCATTAGCAGCAGCGGTGCCTGTCTGTGGACTTACATGATCCAGATGCCTCCATTCATCAGCCCACTCTCTGTCAGTCAGTCTGTGGTCCACCGGCTCCTCTCGGTAGCCCCCATTGGTGCCTGATTAAAACACACATGACAGACAGTTGACCAACGTGATGAACGTTCCTTCAGCTGAAGGAAAAGCCACAAGTGACAGTGAGCGTGTGAAAGACCAGTTTTCTGTGTGAGTTATCTAATCTAACAAACACCAGAGCATCAAATCAATCCTACTCACGTAGAATCAGAACCTAAAAATCAGAAAAAGCAACTTTTTCCTTCAAAAATATTAAATCTGACAGGAATGATGCGAGGTTACTGCAAAGGAGAATAAGACGCTAAAGTTGCCTGGGACAGTAGGCAACAAAAGTGGAGTGAAAGGGAAAAGGGGAAGCCTGTGATGCAAAACAGACTCCCTGCACACATCTGGAAGTCAGCTGTCAACCGCACACACAAACAGACACACACTTTTCCCAGAGCACCTCCCCTCCTGGAGCTCACAGCATTCCAGTAGGGAGACACTCAGGCTGAGTGGAGTGGCTCCACTTCTAAACACAACCAGCCGGCCTGACACTCACCGTGGATCACTGAAACACACACACACATGTGCACAACTGTCTGATTCCAATCACTGCAGGACTTGAGCAATATCTAATTATCCACTGAAGTGAAATAATAGTTTGCACATACTGGGAAGTACTCATGCAGAAGCTTAAAAACATCTTGATACCATGTTCCCAAACAGAATCTGCACACACACACACATGTACTGTGCTAAGATGGAAACCACGATTTTTTTCAGTCTTGGTAAGAAACAGCCAAGAAGAAGAGTCATTATCGCACATCTACACACACAGTTGCTTTCCCCAACATCTTCCCTACTTCTGGTTGTCATCAGTGTTCATCAGTTCAAAGCTACAAGTGTGTGGACTGATGTGTTTGTGTGTGTGTGTGTGCTTGCAAGTTAAGTGGCGTCAGGCGGGTGGGAAGCCGTCAAGACAGACGAAGGCCTCATAAAAACAGCACCTCTACCCCGAACACAACAAGGTGTGTATGTGTCTATGCATGCAAGGCACTGGTGCGTGTGTGCACGTGTGAGCTACTGCTGTTTCCACTGAGTGTTGACAATCCCCAAATGAAGGGCAGATATACACCAGAGTAGAACCAACTCTCTGCCTGGACAGTATGGCTCTGTTTATGTGCATATCTGCTCTCCAGAGATATACTGAACCAGGGCACACAAACACACAGACCACCCATTGTTGTGTACAGACCACTGTGTGCATGTGTGTATCTTTTTATGTGGTAATTTCTAAAGGAGCACCTTTTTCTACTTAAATTTGTGCTACTGCAAAGGAACTGTTTTTAGTACCGATACTTACACAGTTATAAAAAAGTGCCGACAATGTTTCTTGATCTAAAACATTTGAGCACTTTAGCCAATTGGTCCGTATTTTTCGGAGCATAGGTCGCACCTTTTTATCATTTTTTCATGGCCTGCGACCTATACTCAGGTGCGACCTATATATGGCTTTTTATCACTTTCGGCTAAACAAATTTTTAAATCCAGCTCATTTCACAATTACGTTCATTTATTAAGGAAAAGTTCAGCTCAGACACATATTTGCTATAATTTTTATCAAACAAATAATTGTTTTTAAGTGTTAATCTTCTTAAAAGCCTTGCTGTGCGCTCCTGTGGCAGACATTTGCAGCAGAGCTAAACGTAGGTGCGACCTATACACCAGTGCGACCTATCTAGGGATTTTTCCAATCTATTGGTAATGATTGGGCAATGCGACCTATACTCCGGTGCGACCTATACTCCGAAAAATACGGTATGTTGTTTTTTTATTATCATATCTGAAGTTCAAAAAAGGGTGTCCTGGACACGCTGGAGGGACTATGTTTCTCGGCTGGCCTGGGAACGCCTTGGGATTCCCCCGGAGGAGCTGCTCCAAGTGGCTGGGGAGAGGGAAGTCTGGGCCTCCCTACTTAGGCTGCTACCCCCGCGACCCGACCCCGGATAAGCGGAAGAAGATGGATGGATGGATGGATGGATGGAAGTTCAAAAAAGGCATTCAATACAAGATCAACTGGACTTTATTTGTTACAGAAGACGTTTCGACCTCTATCCAGAGGGCTTTTTCAATTCGAAACGTCTTCTGTAACAAATAAAGTCCAGCTGATCTTGTATTGAACGCCTTTTTTGATTTGATCATGTCCTGGACGACTGAGAATCTTCACCAGCATATCTGAAGTTGATTCTAAACAAGGTACTATTTATATAACAAAATGTGATGACAAAAAATGAATACTCCACAGCTGTGTTGCCAGGTCTGTATATTTTCCGTGACTTTAAGGTTGCTTAATTAATTAATTGCTTAGAAATATCAGCAGTCACTTGTTGCTGATATGTGGGAATTGTAGGTGTAGTATAGCCGTACATGCATCAAATGAGCTTTATGACATGACAAGATTGAATGCACCAAAAAAAGATGTGACGCAAAAGAAAAGAGAAGCTGAAATAGATATGCCAGTACAGATAAAGAAAATCTGCAACAAGGTCTGGCAGCTGTTTAATGACATACAGTGGTTTAATGGTAGCGTTTTAGGTTGTTGTTATTTTCCACTTGATCACTAGATGTCAGTAATTGTCATAACCTGTACCTTTAAAACCTGGTAGAAAGTACAGTCTTAAAATATCTTTCTGTAAAAGTACAATGTTTGTCTTTTGACCAACGATGCAAAGACTGCATTCATCACCTACCAGGCAGTCTGGGCTTGTCCTTGAGCTCACGGATCTCCAGCGCACGTTGGCTGTGCTCTCGGTGCAAGATGTGTGGCGCTACGATGTCATCCAGAGCATAGTGTTGCAGGGGTGGAGGGGTAGGGTGAAGCTGGGCAGTAAGGGGCAAAGGGTGGGCAGGGCTGTGTCGAGGAGCAGGGCTGATGGTGCAAATCCTTTTTGCTGCAGGCTCCAAAGCTCCCGGTGGGCGTTCATGGAAACCGTTCTCTTTAACTCTGAACAAAAGACATCAAATCTCAATTGAAGACTAGATTTATGAATGATTCTACCAACTAATCGTAGTCTATTATTTACAATTGGAATAACTTTGTGTGGTTATCTAACCTGCTGGGGCTGTGTCTCTTGTTGCCTGGCTCAGGAGGCTCCATCAGGAGCTCAGAGGAGTCTGGAGAAGAGGTCAGAGTGGTGCTTAGTAGGAGGTGCTCGTGCTGGGACAGGTACTGAGCTGGGGTCTGCTTGGCTGCCCGTGCACAGTGGAGTAGCTCCCTCTGTAGCAGGGGAAGATTAGCCTATCGATCAAATGAAATAAAATAAAAAAACATTGGTCAAAATTTGTCAATTGAACTTAATGTACCAATACGATGCAGCAAGACATGTTCAAAAATATTGTTCCACAAAATGGCCACAAAGTCTGTTTTTAAGCTTCTTTGACCATTCCCAAATCACTGAGCCACCACATCCTGTATACCGTATTTTCCGGAATATAGGTCACACCTGAATATAGGTCGCACCTACGTCAAAATGTGGACCGTGTTTAGCTCTGCTGCAAATGTCTGCCACAGGAGCGCACATCAAGGCTTTTAAGAAGATTTACACTTAAAAACAATTGTTTGTTTGATAAAAATTATAGCAAATATGTGTCTGAGCTGAACTTTTCTTTAAATGAATAATTTTAGCAGGATGAACACCTAAAAAATATATATGTGTTAGCTGACATTATTGTAAGAGTGTGTCTCAGTTTAATTTTTGTTAATAAATGATTACAAATCAGCTTATTTTATTTAAAAAAAGCCATAAATAGGTCGCACCCGAATATAGGTCGCAGGGCATGCAAAAATGATAAAAAGTCGCAGCCTATATTCCGGAAAAGACGGTAGATGTGAGATTTCAGAAATGGAGCAGGCTTTGCAGAACCAAAAAAGGTCTGAAGCAGTAGCTACAATGATGCAAATCATTAGACATTAAATGTGCAACGAGCATCTCCTTCAAACAATTATCAAAACCTAGCATACGACCTGTTTAGCAATCCTCTGTGGTTAACCATTTTGAACGAAATGCAAAGCTGTTGAGCATCATTAGTGATCTTCTTCTTGGTAATGAATCTGTTTATTTACTCGGCTGGACGGTCACACAGACTGTATGTCATCGCTACATCACATCCTTCAGCACCAAAGCTGGCTTATCTCTCCATAGGTTGACTGTTAAGGCATTGTTACAACCTAACTTGGCATTTCAAAATAGCAACCGCGGTGAGTTGATTTTAAACACCCAGGTCGCCGTAGTCCATTCAGAAATCACATTTAGATGGTCAGAAGATGTCTCAGTCCTAACTTGAAGTGTTTTGTGAACGTGCGAAAAGTTAAAGCTACACAAGACATGTACAGGTATAACATTAATTTCCCACTATTAGACATTGCGTGCATTTCTTGCAAGTTAGCTTTCTGTGGCAACTCCTAAGGCATGGAGCAGCCGCAAGAAGAAAAAAAAAGGTGTATATTGAATAAACATGAACAAGTCTTGAATTCAAAAGTGTCAAAAATCAAATACAGTGTAGGTGAAGTGGTAGAAAAGCGGGGAGAAGAATTGCTATAGTTTTTTACATCTCCACAATGTTTTTCAGGAGTCAATGAACTGTGTAGAGTAACTGAATGTGCATGGATGTAAAGCTTTAATGCAGCAATGTAAAACAAATAAAACATCTGTGTGTGTTTATCTACAGAGTCCACACTGGTTCATATACCGTAAGTGGTTTCCATAAATCTGGCTTAAGTGTAACAGTGCAGATCTGTGTTGTAAGGATGGAAAATGATTGATTTGGGTTTGGGTGTTGCTCTGTGGCTGCCTCCATAGAGGCTATGGCTTTCCCATGTCTCATGAAAATAGGACAGCTGCCACCGTTGTTGGTTACTAGCCTTTCACACAGAACAACTGCAGAGAACAATATGCTGGTCACAGTAAAAGTATGCAGGATGGTACCAAGGCTTCAAAACATTTCAAAACAAATGATGTACAAGCTCCATCTCCACCCACCCCCCTTCATTTTTATACACATATGTACATATTTATCTGTCTGTCTGCTGAATCTTTCCATCTGACTTTTGTTCTCTGCATTTCCCTAATTAGGAACAGACTCCAGTGTGTTTGCAATTACTTCACTTCCTCACTCCCTCTGCTCCGTCTTGGTGAGCAACCAAATAAATAACCATACCCTTCTCATTTTATGACTGACCTCATCTCATGATTGAGCACTTTTAACCTTTGTTTAAAGATTTTCAGTTTTTTTTTCTGCTATGGTTCTGTTCATTGAAGCTGATGAAATTTCTTGCACTACTCCTTTAATGTGCATAAACTTCTGCTTATGAGGTTTCCTCTTCCACAACACCACATTTCCCATCTCCCATGCTCTTCTGCGTGTTCTTTTTTTCCTTTTTCCGTGGGGCCCCTGCTAGCAGACACATGTGCTGCGTGTCAGTTGAGTGTAGGTCTTTTTGGGGTTCAGTGGGGTGGATGCGAGATTGGCGGCGCCTTGGAAGCTGAATGCTCTTTTAAAAAGGGACAGCAGCTCCATATGGCGCAGTGGAGACCATAAAAAGAGAAGGGAACACTTTATAAGAATGTTTCACACTTCCGAGTTCCCATTTTCCCTTCTCCCCTCCTTCTCCACCTCTTTGGCTTTTCCACTTCCTCGCAAAATTCATCCAATCTGTCCCATCCCTTTCTGTCTCTCACAAAGTTGGTATACGATTGGGGAAAGCAAACACTGTAACAAGTTAGTGGAAAAATGGCAAACAGAGGATTCTTGTCTCAGCCTCAGACAGACAGATGGAGGGCCTCCAAAGGTAAGTAAGAAGTAAGTGTGGAAAAATACTTTTTAAGTGTTTAAAGTACAGAGGTACAACTCAGTGAAGATTTATGGGCTGCTTTACTGAGGGGAGCTGCAAAAAAAGTATACTGTTGCAAACTCCCAGTACAAAGGTCCTCACAAGATTGTTTAACACACACTCATCTTCTGCCAGGAAAGTTGAAAGAGAAAATTTGGATATCTATTTTAAACCACAATTAAAAATAAATGTTCAGTTATCAAAAACCCTAGAAAAAGATTGCATTGTATTTTACAAGCACTCCATTTAACCATCCATTTTCTGTAACATGCATAATTCCGTTCAGGATTGCCAGGCCAGAGCCTATTCCACAGGGAGGACATACCGGTATTTACCTTGAGAAAAGGAATAACAAAGGGTCGTAGGGGAAAGTTGGTGGCCTCCTGAAGACGTGTGTGAAACTCCTCTATGGTAACTGTTGAATTCTGGGAGACAGGCAAAGTGAAGGTTAGGAAAACAAAGAATACATGAATGTCTACAAACACTACTGCGGTTTCTTGTCTTCTTTAGACGTCAAAGAATTTACCACAAGGGCCAGAACTAGGCTTCTGACGCTGTCTCCAATCTCAGGGGAAATGTCATTGCCAAACTGCTGCAGCGTGGTCAGGAAACGTTTCAACTTGCTCAGCTGGCGAGCCCCACAGGTGGCCGGAAGCTGTTGATTAGCTAGTGAGGAGGACGAGGAGGAGGATGGTCCGTTGCTATAACGCTGTGGTGGAGATGGCACTGCATTCAGCGTCGGTGGGGAATGATGATTCCCATTGGACACTGGGGGAGTGGAGGTGAGATAAACAGGGCTGAATTTAGAATAAGCTCTGACTAAGCTCCTAACTAAGCATAGTGAACAAATGAGTAAAAACGAGTGACAAGTTTGAAATGGCTTGCAGTTTTAGGCTGTAAAGAAAAACTGAGGCAGACTTGTTGGGTTTAGAAGGATGGACAAGTAAACAAGACAAATGCATAGTGACTTTGGAATTGGTCTTACATGCTGTTGTGGAAAAGGAAGCTGGTCGAGGGCCACTGGGGTTGACAGAAGGCAGGGGTGGCATGGTGGAGCTGGCACTGCTGCTGGGGGCTGATCTGGAATGAGTCTTAGCATCCACAGGCGAACCGGGCATGGCAGGGCTCTTCTTCTCTCTACTGTCTGCAGAGAAAAGTAAAAGGTTATAGATATGGGTAAAAAACTATTAAAAACTGTCATCTTGCAATCAAAGCATTGAATGAACGTTGTTCAAAATGACTCATGCAAGTAGACATGAAAGAGTACTGGTATGTATATTTCAATAATGAATAAGCGGCACACTAAAACGTAAATTTAGATAAAAACCATGCCAGTGAAGAGAGTAAAAAGACATGAAAACAAACAAAAAGGCCAGTTTAAGTATCAGCTCACTAAATTAAATTAATGCAAAAGCTTTCAGGTTTTTAGAAGCAAAAGAAAACAAAGTGTGACCCCCCCCATCACATCCAAACCCACTTCACATCATACAACACATACCGTACTGCCATGGTATAAACTGCCCTGCCCCCATCAAAGAACCAGATGTCTAAAGTTTAGCCCCTTTCACCCATTCAGATCAATAACAGAAGAAATGCTGAAGAAGTCTATTGTGTGGGAGTAGAATGCCCCCTCATTGAGAACCCCAGCAAATAGAGGAGTAAAGAAAGAAATGAGACACACACAGAGAAAGGGACGGAGCTATTTCACGCTTTACTAACAAGATCGGCAAAGCTTTTGAATGTTAAGCGCAACTCCTCAATATGCTATTGACGTTGAATGAGACCACCAGATAAGGGGTTTGGAGAAAGCACAACGGGAGGTGTGGTAGTGGGGAGATGTGGGATCAGAAGCTGCCTTTGTCTGCCAGAGATCCATGAAAGCTTGGTCCTGTCTCCATTTAGAGTGGATCAGACTTTCCTAACTGCTTCGAGAATTGACGATTAATAGACAAGCACGGTCTCGCGGGTCACAGGTCAGAAAAGAGCAGCTTTTAAAATGAAGTTTCATGGTTTTAGGAGTTCAATGGTGCCCTTTGTAGCTTCTCCACAGCTATGAACTCTTCATGGCCTAGAGCTACATAAGGTTATAGTTTATAAAGGGTTACATAGGGTTATAGTTTATAAAGGGTTAAGATGGAAGGTTTATCAATAGGTGATGCAAAAGGAATATTAAATAATTTTGTTGAATTAATATATTATATTTTCGTTTGCACAAAACATACAAAATATTTGCATATTAACTCAGAAAAAAATGCAGGGGAATACTAAATGACTATAAGCCTGTAAAGTTGTTACAGTTTTATATCTCACAGCCCCATTTGACTTTTGTGTCCTTTCCCAAACTCTCTTGAGCATGCCCTGTGCAACTCATCTGTCAAGTCTCTAACTCATTATACAGCTTTCTTTTTTCCTTTTGTTGTTTATGAGGTCCTCTTCAACCTCTTTCCCTTTCTCTCTTTCCATCCCTTTCTCTCTCAACCCTCTAGCCTGCCTGCTATCGCTCCACCTGTTCACCAACTCAGGGGGCAGGAAGGAGGGATCTCTGCAGACATTGCCATACCCAACACACATGCGGTCTGCCAGTGCACCGCAGGAATCAGCCTGTGGTACGCACACACATGGGTTCCAAAGCTCTGCACACTCCATCCGTATGGCCAGGAAATTAGAGTGACATCTCAATAACAGAATCAACGGGGCATATGGCCTTAGAGTCAACACTGTAAACAATTTTGCCCACACAAACACACACATATACACACACACCCAGAAACGCTAAGATTCATTGTATTCACAATATCATTGTTGGCGCATTTGCATGTATTTTACAGAAAATAGACTTTTTTTAAATTCAAATCAAGTGTTATCTCTATAAAGACCAACTGTTTTTGACTGACAGGTATACAAAAAGCCATCAAACTAAAGTAGATGGCAACAGTTACTTATTATGTGATCTATTCTGGCAGGGAACTGAAAAATTAGGTTGCAGCTGTGTTCACACCATTTTAAGATGAGGCAGGGTCTGTCATTTGCCGTGCCAGAGGTAATGGCCAAAACAGGAGACATCAGGTGTGTGTGCATGTATTGCTGACAGCCCACAGAGAATTGCGTCTGCTTGTCAATTAGACGGCATGCATAGCTGGATGACTTCATCTGGCGTCCAAGCACCTGAGTCCATCAGATATCGTCAGGACTTTCAAGGGAGGCAGCTGTCACTGCAACCACAAAACACAAGCAGAGTGCACGAAGTGGTCTAACATTAACTCAGGTGAATATTGGCTAAAGGAAGGATGTGGGGTGTTTGGTCTAAACGCCACCTGTCATCCTTGCTGTGATGGAACAAAGACAAGATCCACAAAGCTCATCATGCATGGGTAGGATTATATCAAAACATTCATAAAGTATAAATTGCACTTTGAAATAAAGATGGGTACAATTTAAATATGGAACTTGATGATTCAACCTCATATTTTCAAGATACTCCTGACATCTGTCGCTGACTTTATCAAAACTGTTGGCACTTTTCTATAATGGTCTTCTTTCGCTTCTCAAGAGCATATACAATTTAATTAATGTAAACATGTAAGTTATTTGGCTTAATGCATTTGCTGTCTGTAACAGCTGTTTACTGGAGCTGATGGAAAAGTAAAAAATGCATCTATGGTGATGGCTGTTGCTAGCCAGGTGTTCTTTGTTTGTTCAGCGTCAGGTGACGCTCGTCTGCATTAAAACATTCGGCCAGCTTTAATTGCCTTTGCTTGCGCAGGTGATGATTCAAAATGAGGCAAAAACAAATCAGAAGAAGACAGAGAAAAACAACACGTCTCCTTCAGCTGAACCACTTCAAAACCTCAATGCCATAAAAATCAGAAATGCAAAGATAAATCTCTGAGATGTTCGATTTATTTTCTACGTAACACAAGAAGGTGAACAACTTACTTTGTGTCGGCAGACATAAATCACACTTGATGTAATGTTTAAATCCATGTGTTCTGTGTTAGGGTTTATTAAGCTCTTGTTTTAACTCTTAAATCTAAACTCTGTGAAGGTCTGGCAGCTGTGAGACATTTATGTTGGCCTGGTGTGCTCTCTGCTATCTCTGTCCTGTCATACAGATGAGGTGAGGGAAGATACAACACAGACATGGCTAATTTATCATGGAGAATAAACAAAAAGCACGCCGTGTAGAATGGAATGATACTGCATGACTTCAGGTTAACATCTACAAACCCACAAAACATGCAACAGTCCTGGGTTCATCTTTAAAGTCAGAGAGTCAGAGTCAGAGAATCTTTATTGTCACATTCGCACCACATGTGGTACATGTGATGAAACGAGATTACAGGTATGTACACAGGGTCCCAGTTACATCCAACAATAAAATGTAAGAGAAGAACAGTAATAACATCTAAGATATGAACTAAGAAAAATATCAACTAAAAATACAGTTAGCATTAATATCATAGAAAAACATTACTCCAAACAGCAGCACAAACATGAGTCTGTATGAGCAGATGGGCACGAATGAACACAGCAACATGAAACAGATCAGCAGCAACATGAAACAGATCATCAGTAACATGACGCAATTTTCCACAGTGATTATTCTGGTTAGATATTCATGAGCCTAACACCCTCAGGGTAGAAGCTGTTCCTCAGTCTAGTGGTTCTACACTTAATGCTCCTCAACCTCCTTCCTGGGGGGAGTGGGGCAAAAAGTGTGTGTGCTGGGTGAGTGGGGTCCTTCATGATGCAGGTGGCCCTCTTCCTGCATCTGGAGGTGTAGATGTCTGTGATGGTGGGGAGACTGACTCCAACATCTTCTGTGCAGCCTTCACCACTCTCTGCAGAGATTTTCTTTCTGCAGCTGTGAAGCTTCAGTAGCCGTGTTTCCATCAAGGTTTCTAGCTGCGCAATTTGAAATAGCGCAGCAGAAAAGCTTAATGGAAACGGCAAATTGCGAGGTTACTTCCTGAATTACGCTAAAAAGTTTATACGCTCGCTTGAGGTGGTTTTTGGGATTTGAGATGCGCTAAACGACAAATGGAAACACATTTTCCGACTCATTTCTGACGTAGCGAAAATTCACGTCACGTGACGTTCAGCTGTTTCCGCTCCGGACAACATGTAACATCGCTAAAACTAGTTGGCATGACAGAATAAATACAACTCGCCCGATAGCAACACGTACCTGAAATATTCTCTCGATTTTGACGAGATGTGTGGCCGGGTTCTGTTTTCAACCGCTACTTCCTGTTTACTGTAGACATGCGCAGTGCTGACGTCTGACGTAATGACGCTGACGTCTGACGTAATGACGCTGTGCGCGGCTTGGTAGAAGCGCTTCAAGCCAGTAGATGGAAACACTTCTGATCTGCATTAATTTGTATTTACATATTTGCGAGGTAGCTCAAAATACGAAATGAAAATGGATGGAAACACAGCTAGTGCCACACGTTGATGCTGGAGCACAGGATGCTCTCCACTGCACACCTGTAGAAGGAGGTGAGGACTGAACTTCCCAGACCAGCTCATCTCAACTGCCTGAGGAAGTAGAGTCTCTGATGACCTTTCTTGACCAGGCTGGTGGTGTTGTTGCTCCAGCTGAGGTTATCGTTCATGTGTACACCCAAGTACTTGTAGCTGGAGACCACTTCCACCGCAGATCCTCTTATAATCAGGGGGGGGGGTATAGGTGTGTTTGTTCTTCTGAAGTCCACAATCATCTCCTTTGTCTTCTTCACATTGATGTGAAGGTTATTCTCTTTGTACCAGCTCTCCAGGTGTTCCACCTCCTGCATTTAGCTGGACTCATCGTTGTTTGTGATGCATCCCACCACAGCTGTATCATCTGCAAACTTTACAATATGACAGCCTGGATGGGTGGCTGCACAATCATATGTGAGCAGAGTGAACAGAAGAGGGCTCAACACACATCCTTGAGGAGAGCCAGTGCTGAGGGTTATGGTGGAGGAGGAGACGTTGTGGATCCTGACTGTGGTCTGTTTGTTAAGAAGTCTAGGACCCAGTTGCAAATGGAGGGACCCAGTCCTAGTGTGAATAGTTTATCCATCAGGGCTTGGGGGATCATGGTGTTGAAGGCAGATGTGAAGTCCACAAAGAGCATACGGACGTATGAGTCCTTCTGTTCCAGGTGGGTGAGAGCAGTGTGGACCACAGAGGAGATGGCATCCTCTGTTGATCGGTTAAAGTTGTAGAAAGACAGCATATTGTGTTAAACATGTTTCATATCAGGAAGATTGGTCAATTTTAGGAGTGTTTAGTGGGGATGAAAAATATGTCAAAAAGCATATCGCCATTGTAATGTCACTGTGGTTAATAGCAATATTGTAAAAGACTGATTGAAATGCAGTGAATTAAGATATTATATAGCAAGTGAATGACTTCTTGTTCTAAAGGCCAATAATACAGTATTAACCAATCTAATGAGGCCACACCTAATGTATGGTAAATGCCTAGATTAGATGATATTAACCAAAAATGGTAAAAGAAACAAACAAAGAATGGCATGCTGTGAGTGCTGTGAAGGCAAACAGATAGTTTGGAGTGAGTAAAATGTGTTTACATTTGTATTTAATACAATAAATGCAACATTCAACTAGGAATGTGCGATATGGCATAAAATTCATATCACAATATGTATTGTGAAGGGTGGCGATAACGATATATATCGCAATATGTTTTTGGTATAAAACTTGAAATAGGAATGAAAAAAAGCATAGGGTGTCCTTTTGCCATAATTTATTTTGAAAACTGCTATAGCACAAAATAATCTCTATTAAGAAAATTTCACTATTAGGTCCAGAGAGTTTTTAAATAATTAACAACTCAAGCATTAGGCTTCTTTCTTGTAGTGCAAAACAGTGCAAAATATATGTTGTGTAGTTTTAGTCATACGTTTTAAACTAAAGAATATGTTGTTAACTCTTAACAGTTTCCAATATTGTCACTTATATTTAGTGTTAGGCTGGTTTCTTCATGGAGGCTCGTTGGGGTAAGTTTAAAAAGTCCAAAAAAAGTCCTGTCGTCGTTGCGTCATCACATAGCAGAGGCTCTCCCGATTGGTTGCTGCGACGCGTCGAGCAGCCAAAGTTCAAATATTTGAACTTTGGCTGCTCGACGCGTCGGCTGCTTTGGACGCGTCGCGTGCGCGGAAAAGAACTGCCGCGCTGCTTGAAATGCTCAAAACGCGCCGCGTCACGCTTCGCCACCCCTCGCCGCGCCTCAACATAGACTTTCAATGTAAATCGGCTGCTTCCGCTGCCTGAAACGCGTTTGGTGGATCCCGGCATAACAGCTGCATTTTACACTGAAAACACTTCATCCTCCAACCCTCTAGTGGGCGTCTCCTTCAGCTTTAAGGAGAGCTGACAAGGCAACCAGTTTCCTCTGTGGCTTTGACCAGAGGGTCTCGCAGTAAAATCACACAACACAGTGTTCTGTTCAAAGATCAGAGGGCAGGTTTATCTAAAGCTGACCAACGCTTACTTTAACTTTCGACCAAAAAAAAAAAAGTTCAACAGAACACAGCGTTTTGCGCATACGTCAGAATACGGCAACACTACGGCAAGCCGGACATAGTTAGCTTATAGCTTTGCTACTTAGCACTCGAAGAAAAGACTTTAACAGCACTACAGTTTTCAACACAAAAAAGTAAAAATTAACTTGACAACTCTGATTGTACACTTCAACACCACTTATGCACAGTTTTAAACAAAAAAAAAGTACAGATTAAATCTGACAACTGTGATTTTCTGCGGTTAGCCGGTAGAAGACAGATCTCTATCGTAGGCTAAATTTCTATAGTTTCTACTGTGTACCGTTTATATTGCGCATCCCTACATTCAACTATATCACAATTTTCTGTTTTTCTAGTATTGTACAGCCCTAGTGTTGTTTAGCTCAACAAAGTTAATAAGGCAGTAAACTAACCTGCTAGCTAGTGAGTGCAAAATGTTATATATAGAATATATTGGGTAATTTAGTACCGTATTTTCCGGTGTATAGGTCGCACCTTTTTATGGGTTTTTCAAGGCCTGCGACCTATACACCGGTGCGATCTATTTATGGATTTTTTTTTCATATTTTTAGACCAATTTTTGGCTGAGTTATGGCCCTTTTTCCCTGTTGCATAAAATGGCGCAGTACCAGTTTCGGCCACCAGGGGGCAGTGCACGTGCAGTACCAGTTTCGGCCACCAGGGGGCAGTGCAAGTGCTGTACCCGCTAGGGGCATGAGTACCGGTACACCAACCCAAGAAGAAGAACGTTTCCAGCTCCTGTGCAAGTAGCGAGGACCTTCTCCTCCTGTGCCCGAAAAAACGCTCCTCTGCTCGGACTGATTCTGTCTGCCTCTGGGCTGGAGGTAGCTTCTGTTAGCTCTGTTTGTTTGCTGTTTGTTAGCAAGATAAGTCAAGAACCACTCAGCGGATTTTTCTGAAACTTACAGAATGGAATCACAGTGTGGACGTTTACAAGTGAGTACCTTTATTAGATGTTTGAGATAAAAAAATAAAAAAACGATCTTTTTGTAGCATGTAGCTTCGAGTGTTAGCTTCTGTATTTGTTATAAATAACATCGAATCCACTCGGTGTATATTTATTTCTGCTTACAGAGTAATTATAACACTCCAATGTACTTAACTATGTCCTGGATGAATCATTTGAGATGAGATTCGATTTTTATTCGTGTCAGAGGCGGGCATGGTCTCGTGTTGGCCTTCGTTTTATGTCTGTGTACTTCTGTTAACGTCATAAATGGCTTCAAAACCACTCGGTGTATATTTATTCTGCATACAGAATGCAATTATAGGAGCTTTAATGTACGTTACTATGGTCTCGAGAAAACATTTGACATAAAATTCGATTTTTTATTCATTTTCTGAGAGACGGACTCCTCTCGTTTTTAGCTTTTTTAGCTTGTGGTTTTACTTCGGTTTGCTTAAATAGCTTCAAAACCACTCGGTGTATATTTATTCTGCATACAGAATGCAATTATAGGAGCTTTAATGTACGTTACTATGGCCTCGAGAAAACATTTGACATAAAATTCAATTTTTTATTCATTTTCTGAGAGACGGACTCCTCTCGTTTTTAGCTTTGTTAGCTTCTGGCAGACATTAGCAGCAGAGCTAAACACTCGGTCCATATTGCCGGGTTGACTCAGCGGTCACGCGGTGCGTCAGCGGTGGATGACGCGTTACGTCGGCGGTGACGTAGGTGCGACCTATACACCCGTGCGACCTATTTATGGATTTTTCCAATTTATTGATAAATATTGGACACTGCGACCTATACAACGGTGCGACCAATACAACGGAAAATACGGTAAACCACAAGTGAGCTGCATTTCGTATTATTCCATTATTGGAGCAAAACGCATGAAACTAGAAGTTGTATGTGTTTTTGGTGTTGCTGTTATTCTTTTGGCTGCGATCTTCTGCAGGGGCTCACCACAGTTAGCAAACTGCCATGAGAGTGTTGGCAATTATTTTACACCCGATGCTCTTCCTGATGCAACCTGGGCTCTGACCTGCAGCCTCAAGATTATAAGCCTGCAGCACTGACCACTGATCCACCACAGCCCGAGTTGTATGTGTTTTAAAAGGCAATAAATTGAATTTACTGAAGATGCAGGAAGAGCTGTTTAACAGTCATCTAGTCTGATCTCTTATTTACACAAGTTTGTCACAAAATGTTCAATATGTAATAAAGGCACACAAAAAATAGTAAATAATGCAATGTAGTTTTTTGACTACAAGCCTTTAATTTCAGCAAGTTAGAAGTGTTATCTTTCCTTTTGAACCTTAAGGCCTAGAACAAACTAAAGTGAACATAATTTTAGATTAAACCTACTCAATTCAATTCAGTTTATTTATATAGCACCAAGTCTCAACATAAGTCATCTCAGGGCACTGAACAGGAACATTCACATACGGTACATAAAAAAATGAGTTAACACTATTTATCTGAGGAGCAGACTGCTTTGAATTTAACTCAATCGCAGACTCTCATCTTGAGCAAGCACGAAGGCGACAGTGGAAAGGAAAAAATTGCCTCATGAGGAAGAAACATTAATCAAAACTAGACCCAGGATACGCAGCCATCTGCTTCAACAGGCTGGGTTTGAGAGGAACAACCTCTGTCCTTTTATGCTAGAAATATAAATATATCAAACTAAGAGCAAACGAGATAAAAACTTTTAATAAAAGAGAAACATTCAGTCCTGTTTTCCAAAAATAGTCACATTTGTTGAAAGAGTTCAAATCCAATACAATAAATCCATATCTACGTGACAACACAGCTTTAATGATATAGACAAAAATCATCTACAAGAACAGACAACAGGGATTGATTTGAACATTAACCAGGCTTTTTTTTCTTCCTCCTCCTGTACCATATGGATCTAATCGGCCAAGAGCAAGCCAGCTGGGACCTCCAACAGTCACCTGTGAGGGAGGAGGAGGAGGGGGAGCATCAGGGACTGCTGGAGCCTTCTCCTTCAGGCCAAGGCAGCCCCAGACCACATACACACACATAAATACACATTTCTCTCGCCGTCAACAGAGAGGAGGAGGGGGCGGTGTGGAGGGAAGGGGTGGCACGAGGCAGCTGAATGTGGAGCGAGTGGACTGCTGGGGAGACAAAGGCTGCACCTGGTCCCCGTCCGTCCACACACACAGTCACAATACAGCGCACATCTGTTCCTCTATCCTGCGCTCCCTCCTGACCCCAACCCACACACTTGCGGCGCAAAGATGAACGCAACAACCGACACGACCACATCCATTTAAATGAATTTGAACAGTGCATGTGGGATCACTTGCAATGCCAGTTATTATATATTAAAAAGTCAGCGGCAGATTGAATGACCGTGTTAAAACATTTGTAAAATAATAATAAAACTATGTCTTTGTGGCTTTTTCATTCATCCGATGCTCTTTTGGGAATGACATGTTCTCAGCTGTTGCTACAACATAGTAACAAAGCAAAAATCCTTATTTTTAATTAAATTATTTTGCAAGACAAAAGACTTAAACAAGAGAGTTTAGGCCTCATTTAGGTCACTTTTTTTAATTAGGGTTAAAAGACGCTCCTTTAAGTTGCTATAATGCCTTTAAGCTGCTATATTCAAATTAGGAGTGCACCGATAAATCTGCTGATTTCCTTAATTTTGGGAAATCGGCCGATATTTGCATGAGAAACCGATTTTACCAATTTTTTTTTTAACAACAATTGTCTTAACTTCATTTATATTTCAGAGCACTACCTCATGGCCAGTTAAATCAGTTTGTATTGTTTCAAGGATATTGTTCAAGGGTAAGTTTTTCAATACAATAAGATTGGAAAATTGAAGGTGCATTGTAACCTTATAACACCTGACAGTGTCGTTTATAAAACAAAATCGGTATCGGCCAAAATCAGAATCGGCAGGTTAGACTTTTCAGAGATCGGTGATTGGCCAGAAGCCTGCAATCGGGGCACCCCTACTCAGCTCACAACAGACTCATGCTCGGGCTTCTGTTTTAACACAGCAATTACATTGTTTCTTGAGATCCTTGTACAGGTGGTCCCCGACTTACGACGACATCGACATACGAGGTTCCGAATTTACGAGCTACCATATTTAATAAAAATATGAAATAAAAAAAAATAAAAAATTGTGTGTGTTTAAATGTTCTTAATTTCATGTGTACAGCACTTTGTTGCAGCTGTGGTTGCTTTAAATGGCTTTAAAAATAAAGTATTATTATTATAATTACATATTTTTAAATTTTTAAGCCGATTTACAAAGTTTTGCGGCAGTTTCCGACAGTTTCCGACAGTTTTCGGCAGTCAGTCAGTTTTCGGCAGTGCCCATAGATAGCTCCAGCCTCGTAGCTTCAACCGACAGCCGGCTTTGTCCGATCAGAGGTTCCTGCGCTCGGATACATGATCTGGAGCTGAACGGTGGTTTTGTGGAGGAACGGATGGGCGAAGCAAAACGACACTGTTGACTGCGTGAAGCAGCAGACAGTAGCCGGACCGGAGTAGTAACGAGCTAACATTAGCCAGATAGCTCCAGCCTCGTAGCTCCAGCCGACAGCCAGCTTCGTCCGATCAGAGGTTCCAGCGCTTGAATACATGATCTGGAGCTCAACGATGGTTTTGTGGAGGAACGGATGGGCGAAGCAAAACGACACTGTTGACTGCGTGAAGCCTATGTCGGGGGACACTGAGCTAACGTGGAGAAACAGCGAGCGCCGACACCCTTTTTGGATGGGCTAACATGCTAACGAGTGCTGCTAATGTCGGGGCTAACATGCTAACGAGTGCAGCTAACGCGGGCAGCTTGTTTTGGATGGACGAACACCGCAGAGAAACGGCTTTCAGTAAGTTATTAAACTCTTTTTCTGGCTCCAAATGTATGGAGTTAACATACTAACAGTCCTAAACAGTTTGGACCGGAGCTGCACGAAGCTGCGGAGCCCGGACGTGCAAGGAGCTAACAAGCAAACAGATGGAGACAAGCTGCAGCTCAAAGTAAGAAATTATATTTTTATTTTTTTGTCCTGGACTTTGAGAATTATGTAGCTGTGTTAGGATAGGCAAAGTGCTTGTTAACTTGGTAACTGTTCATTACCGTACATGTACGTGTATCAGTGGCGGCTCGTGCGGTATATAAAGGTAGTCCCCGATTTACGAGATTTTCGTCTTACGAGATAGTCGTAGTAACGGAACTCCCTCGTAAGTCGAGGACAACCTGTATACGGTTTTGTTGTTTTATACTTTATATTTTTGCTATTTTTGGGTGTAACTGGGACCTTGGGTACACAATTTTGTTCCAACTCATGTACACATGTGATGTGAATGACACTAAATCCTTGAACCTTGAAACATTACCGTACATTTTCTTATGATGTATTCACAGATTGTTATTTGGAGCCAAAGACTATCTGTGTTATTGCTGTAGGCATTAAAAGAACTTGAAAAAGTTTAAACAAAGTTTTGACGGGAACAAAGAAATTAGTCATTGATTTAGAGGCGCCAAAGTTGGAGAAGGGCGGGGGGCATAAAATGGGAGGTAAAAAAGGAGGATGGGAGGAAATAATAAGGAGAGAAAATACTGTTTTCATTTGGTTTCGTCAGGAAGACAAGCCTGGTTGTCGGATTCAGAGCCAGGCTGTTTTTCTTGGCTCTCATTACCACCTTCCATCCCTGTAGACTACATATTTGGATAAAACCCAATGTCAACACACTGCTCCTCACTCTGCTAGGACGGGGAGCAATGGGGAGGTGGCAAGGTTGACAGTAAAGGCAAAGCAAGAGCAACACATACAGGGACAGAAAGGGGAGGAATAGACAACTCTGGACGAGTTGAAAATATTTTGAGGGCTCCGCTCATTCTCTTTTATGTGTGTACGCAAAAAGAGAAATATTCCTAAGATGGATTCCTCACATGACAGAGTAATGGTGGGAGAAGCCCTTGCATAACCTCCTCTGTCAGTGAGATGATTACAAAAACACTGCAGCAATCCAGCATGCCACATAGTGCAAAAAGGAACCACAGATGGAAATGTACTTAGTGGCAAGCAGGAAAAAAAGCAAAAGAAGGGACGGCAAGACAGACAGACGCTGACCATAAAACTAAGAATGAGCAGTAAAAAGAGGTACAGTTATGTGATGATGGAAGGAGAAGAACTTTGGCAGATGTGGACTCTGAACTGGAACGGTGTCTACATATATAAATGAGGTCACACTGAGGGGAGAAGAGCAACTGGATGGGGATGATAAAAATTCACAGAAATTTACAAGTTAAATACTTACTAGAAAGTACGAGTTAGAAACATTTAAAGCTTTCTTTGTCACAAAGAACCAACTAAAATATAAAACTGTTATTTTGTTCTGCTGTTTTTGACACTGAGAATAGTTTTGTTAAACCACAAAATCACGAGTCTTTCAGTACCAGTCTGCAGCTTTGTTGTTGTACTTAAGGCTTCTTGCTTCTGCTCAAAGTTGTACCATCAATAGGTCAAATGAACGTTTTGTACATAAACACAATCTAGGTCAAATAAAGCTTGAAGTTTATGTTTAGATGCATCGTAACCGTTGATGGAGGACAGTTATGCCTAAAGCAGCATTGATAGGCCTGTCACGATAACAAATTTTGCTGGGCTGTTAACTGTCTCAGAAATTATTGTGATAAACGATAATATTGTTTGAAATTTAACAACAATTAATTGTCAAATTTCAGAAGAAATGTTGATTTGTTTGGAGTGTAGTACCTTTTTTGACCACCTGATAGCAGCATAAGACTGTTTGAATCAATTGAAAAATAGTTGAGCAGCTGTGTTTCTTTAAGAAAAATGGGAGGGAGTGTCTTTGAGATGGCATGGGCTGACATGGTGACATGGTGGACGTTCGGTGATTTGAGCTCTTTAGCATAGCATTTTTCACACAAAGCTTTTAATTAAAAAAAACAGTAAACACATTCTCAGCTTCTTTTTGCAGAGAAAAACAACGCTGTATATGAAGGCACGGGTTTCAACCGTGAATTTTGGACCTCGACAAGACGGAGGTTTATTCCCAAGGTCGGCCTGTTGGCTTAGCTCGTAGCTTAGCTTCTCAGCTTAGCTGCTTTTAATCAAAAATGCGATTTTGGATGGTTAAAACAGATTTGAAAGAGAAACGAGAAAGGGAGGGGTCAGCGAAGAGCACCGGAGTTGATCCGTATCTTCAGTAGAAAGAGAGAGACATGAGGAAACGATAACGCTGGTAAATGAAAATAAAGTATAACATTTTCATTCATCCTTCAATTAATTGATTTATTATCGTGACAGGCCTAAGCATTGACACACTTGTTGATGACACCTGTACACACACCCATACAATCACTCATCAGTCCGTTCAATTACCAATGACTTATAAGGTATGCTCTCAAATCGCAGATCCTCACACCAGTTTCTTCTTTTCAGAGGACTGTAGCTCCCCAGTACATCTGGTTGAAACATGCTGGTTTTGATTCTCGCTCATGCAGAGCTTCCTTTCTAAAGGAAAGCAAGGAAGTCCAGCTGCTTTCTATTCAAGTCTTCAGTTCAGGTTAAAGAACCCATTACTTCTCTCAGTAACTAATAGTTTAGTTTTAGCATCAATTATTAACCAAAACCACCAAATAAAAAAAGATAGCAAAATGTAAATTTGTTAAATTTATTTGAAAGGACATTTCCTATAATGGCAAAGACGAAGTTGGAGCAAAGTTACAGAGTTCTTCTGGCACCACCTGATGATTACGGTATATACAAGTGCCTTCCTGGAGGACCAAAACAAGGCT
Organism: Garcialebias charrua; assembly: GCA_038048925.1. Classification (NCBI taxonomy): domain Eukaryota; kingdom Metazoa; phylum Chordata; class Actinopteri; order Cyprinodontiformes; family Rivulidae; genus Garcialebias; species Garcialebias charrua. The sequence goes on along the minus strand of JBBPBX010011416.1, from coordinate 6,128 downwards.
ACTGGATAATTATAAACCCAGACAATAATCTTCAACTGAAGCCAAGCAAAGTAAAGTTTTCCTCAAATCCACACTAGTGCACACACACATTCACACACAACATGCTAGTGAGTTACAGTAGTCCATAAAACAGAGTACAAGCCTCCAACACGAGAAAACAAAATTCACACATATTAAACCAGGTGCAACAGCCTTTAAAAGCCCAATTGACTGGGCTCAGGTCCAACCAGATGTCCTCATCACTACACTAACCGTGTTTCCATCTATTTTCAATTCGAATTTTGAGCGAATTTTTGAAAATTCTCAACAATTTAAATAAAAATTAATGCGAATCAGAAGTGTTTCCATCAACTGGCTTGAAGCGAATCCACCAGGCCACGCAAAGCGGCATTACGTCAGACGTCAGCGTTACGCACGTCTACAGTAAACAGGAAGTAGCGGTTGAAAACAGGAACCGAACCACACATCTCGGCAAAATGGAGAGAATATTTCAGGAATGTGTTGCTATCGGGCAAGTTGTATTTATTCTGTCATGCCAACTAGTTTTAGCGATGTTACAGCGGAAACAGCTGATCAGTCACATGACGTGAATGTTCGCTACGTCAGAACTGAGTCGGCAAATCTGTTTCCATCTCTCGTTTTGCGCATCAGCTCTGTTTCGAAAAACCACCTCAAGCGAGCGTATCAACTTTTTTCCGAATTAGAGGAAGTTAATTCGAATCGTGCCGTTTCCATTCACCTTTTCTGATGCGATGCTTCAAAATGCGCATCAAGAAACCTTGATGGAAACACGGTTATTGAAGGCAACTGCTTTGCCATTCTCAACCCAAGTGAAAGCTCACCCAATGACTAAGCAGTGTACGTTTATTTAAATTTTTTTACAAATCAGATGAGGCGTTTTGGCATTGATTTGTGTCTAGCACGCAAAGGATGGAGTCACAACATTTTAGTGGGAGATCTTCCCTTTCACTTCTTTGGTTATTCACCAAGAAAGTAGAATATTTACTAGATATTTCCAGCAGTATCACAACGTGAATAAAGGCAGCTGAAGATATGTTGCAGGAAAACCCGCTAAAAAAGTAGCCAACAATATAATACCCAGCGCGAAAAACTATTCGGGATTGCCTCGGCCTAGTTTTGGTGATGCAATGAAAGAACGCAAAGCACAGTGAGTATATGGTTCACAGAGTACATAAACAAAGCTGTGGGCGAGCTTAGAGTCCAGCTGTACGGCAGAATCGAGCCCAACAACCGCTGAGAGAGACAGATAAGTAAAACAAAGAGGCCGGCTGTGCTCAAAACAATGTGGAGAATGAGACACAGATAGCTGAAGAGGATGAGTGTGTTTGTATTGCACATGTGTTAAGGTGTTATCACTGAATACTGTAGTCAGTAAGTCTGTCTAAGAGCTGTGTGTTCTGATAACCAACAGCCACACAATCATGAAGTGACTGCTGCTTCAACGTGAAATTTCTAATGATTAAAACCCTGATGCGACTTCAGGTCTTAAACCTCAACCAAATCATCCAAGGCGAGACGAGTGAATGAAGTATTCTCCATTGTGTGCACGCTTTCTCACAATGATGCTGGAAGGGAGAGGAAAGTAAGAGAAATAAATGACTTTGACAGAGATGGAGAGAAGCAACACCACCTACACATCTCGCAAGACAGCACATATATGTTTTAGTCTGTCTGAGTACCGGTAACTATAGTCTTTGGGGGTTTACACTGGAAATTTGTATTTTTTCCCCCCCAGTAGATTTAAAAGCATCTCACTGCACAAGAAGAACAGAGCTCTGTATGTTTGTGTACATTATGCCTCCTTTGGTTGAGGACAGAAAAGCTACAGTATGATATTAATAAATTACTAGCCCGCGACCCGAAAAGGAAGAAGTGGGTAAAGATAATAGATGCATGGATGGATAAAATACTAAGAGACAGTAATGATGCTAAACAAACAGAAATAAAATTATCCTGAAAACATTTTATCTTTTCTGGACAAATATATATTTTTTCTTTTTAGATGACTTGTGGCCTCTAGCAACAATCAAGGCTTGAATTGACAGTTTAAGAACTCAACTGGACATTTTACGTGCTGTTCCTCTCACTTCACATCAAACCAGTAAATAAAGCTCTTTCTCTGGGTCACTGAGCAGGTGTTGCAGGCATGCAAAGTGTCAGTAAACCGCTGCAAAAGACCCCTGACTCATGCGCTTATCTCAAAGAGAAAAGACTATGATGTCAATGGGTTTGTAAGAGGGACGTGGCGAGTGCAGGTGCTCATTGACTCATACACACTGCTGAATTGACCCAGCCACGAAGTACTCATGATGAAACAATCATTTGAGATGCTGTTAAGTGAGAGGTTTGGGGGAAGAAAAAAAATACATGTATGTCCATATGCAAGAACATCTACAAGCGTGCACACACATCCAAATGCACAACCTCTGGCAAAGCCCCCCTGAGGGCCAGCTATCCATGCTGTTGCCACTGGAACTAATAGAGCACTTCCTGCAGCAACTTCTACAAGCAGCTGCTCTGTTCCGTATGCATACGTGATAAAATGGGGAAGGGGGTATCCGTGATGAATTCTTTCCAAAAAAGTGCACAGGGGTCATTTGCGGTCTGATTCTCCATGTATTCCAACGCTTTAAGCACAGAAACTCACAGCTGGAGTTGAGCAATGAAGACAAGCACCTTGTAGGCACAGCAGACACGATGTCTGCAAGACACCTGGTGCACACATGGAGACGCACTCCCTCCCTTAAGTTGAGCATGCACTTATCAGGGGGATGACAAGAAACTTCAAAGCCACACACGTCTTCAACTAAACCTCATCCCTGCCGCAAAGTAATACAAATAAAAATCTAAATTTTGAATAAAAGGATGTGGAATGTCTTTTGCACAAATGCTTATTCAGACTTGAATAGATCCAGCACAGAGCCAGATGTCAGGCATATGACATAGTCCAGAACCCCAGACAGGGGTCTCTGCTTTAAGACTGTGCAGCCGACAGTTCGTCGCTCCCATCTCCCTGATGGCCTGCCCTGGACTTGCTTGGCGTGATGTTGACCAGGTCTCTCTGTCTGTCCTGATCCTTTCTCACACATCTATCCCTGTCGCGTTACCCGTCATCTCATGCATTAAAAACATGTTTTCTTATGTGGTGACTATTAAAAAATAGAAAATACCGGTAGTTACTATTTTTTCCCAATGAGATCCTATTAATGTGAGTTTGACATTGAGACACAGCATGAAAGTCAGATGAAGCTGTTTCCCTCCTCGTCCCATATGTGTGGGTTACTGTACAACAGATGCACACGGCTTCTTTACCTACTTTCTTCTGCTCTGCTTGTCATGCGGAAAAAAAATCTGATTACTTTCTGAGCAATAGGCAGCTAAGAGGGATGAGACCCACTTACTCACAAATCTAGATAATCTATTCGTCTGGGTGATCGTTTTCCATAACAGTTCGGGGTAGAATAGGTTTTCAACAAACGCCACAAGGGGAAGCAACTAGTGGAAATCTGGAAAAGGTTGCAAGACAAGTTCAAGTTCCTATTATCCCCGAGGGGCAATTAGTTTCGCAGTCAATAAGTGTGTACAGATTCATACATATGCACTTACACTAGGGATGCACCGATACCAGATTTTTGAAAACCGAGTACAAGTACAAGTACTTACATTAAAGTACTTGCCGATACCAAGTACCGATACAAGTACTAATTAATATTTTTAAAAATCATTCTAATTAACTTAAACTGTTTATTTTCATTAGACACTTCAAACATAAATAAACAAAGTACATTACTATTGGTAATCTGTAAAGTATGTCCAAACTTGTACAAAAAAATAAAATGTTTTACATTTGAACTCTTACATAGTCAATGAAATTAAATTAAACTGGTATCGGGTACTGTAGTATCGGAGCCCTTTTATGAGTACAAGTACGAGTAAACGCACATGGTATCGGACCGATACCCGATACTGGTATCGGTATCGGTGCATCCCTAACTTACACACACATACACATATAAACACAAGACAATAAGACATTAAAATAACAGTGTTAAAATTAATGTGCGTTAAGAAACCTGATTGCTACAGGGATAAATGAGTTTTTAAATCTGTTCGTTCTACATCTGGGTTGCAGAAACCTGCATCCAGATGGAAGCAGCCTGAACTCGTCATGGAGTGGATGATCAGGGTTTGCCAGAATCTGCCTGGCCTTGTTCACTGACCTCACCTTGTGTAGGTCTGCAAGGTTCTTTAGGTCTATGCCAGCAGTTTTGCTGCACATCTTGACAATCCCTGAGAGTTTGCTCTTGTTCTTGCAAGTCAAAAGTCCAAACCAACAGATGAAGGAAAAGACATAGAAAGACAGAAAAGCTGTTGTTTTCTCACTAAAGCTGAGGCTTTTGGGGAGAAATCTTAAAAGTACTGATTACTTTATTGTTGTTGTTTTTTCTCCCACTTTTAGCTAAATATTATTAAAATTCTGGTTTAAACGGGTGCAGGGTACAAAAGGAAAGTCATGGGAGTTTTAGGAAACTTCCTTAGGGGGGTGGAAAAAAAATCATCTTGACCATTGTTCAAGTTTCTTAACAAGATCCACTTTTTGTTTGTAGACTTTTATCATTTCTGAGCATATGGCAGAAGTTCTGTGAACAAGGCATCCCTCTCTTACCTGAGCTGACACATGGATGAAGAGATAAAGAGGATGAAGCACCATCTGTACAGTACAGACAGCTCTGGGTATTAGGATGAAACACACTGTGTGTGTACATAACGTGCTCTGATTGCAAGACCACACACACTTTCTTCCACTCACCCTTTGATACATTCTTTAAAACATCACACACCCAGTCCAGCCTGAAGGCGCTCTCTCCTACCTCCTCTGGCAGAGTGCGCTCCTCACTCGGTCCCTGCAGAAGGTCAGCTGCAGCGGATCACTCTTTGGTTGCTCTTCTTATATCCTCTGCTTTTTCTTCTGTCCTCTTCTTGTGACTCCACGCCTTCATGTGTCAGGCATGTGTTTGCATTCCCACATATGGGGAGCTCCAGTGCGGTGAAGGCCAAAGCCAGAGACGCAGATGGCACCCAGATGGAGCGGAGACGGATAACCCAGCAGCACACACACTCTCACACACACACTCTCACACACACTTTGCGTCCCTCCTGCCTGATCTCTGCTGTTTGGATTGCTCTGAAGTGGAACTCCTCCCGTGACTCTTGTTCTGTCTCTATCTCTCAGGATGACTCTGTTGTTGGTTTTCCTTCTTTCCTTGTTATTGTTGCTGGTTGTGCGTCTTCTCTCATGCTGGCTCTCTCCGGCTCTGCGCCTCCTTCTGTCTCTCTCGTCCTTTCAGCTCAAGCTCCTCCTCTGTTTTCCCACACGCTGTTTCCTTTTTTTTTTTTTCATGGGTCTGGTGGACGTCACAGACTCGCCCCGCCCACTCCACCTCAGAGCCCCGCCTCCCACCGCCCACTCACCACATGGACCCTGGCCAAGCATCCGCTGCTGACTGGCCCCATTCAACCTGCGTTCACCGGTGGTGGACCCTGCAATTAACAGAACTAATTGCTTTGGCACCTAAAGGCTAAACACGAGGCTGTGCCAAAGGAGACAATCATACGTGTGTGTGTGCATCTGCATCTGTGACGTCAAAGCAAGGCCCACTGCCCCTCCACCAAGTGGGGATCTCCTTTCAAAATGTTTTCTACTAACCACCCCACCTCCCTTTTCAGCTTCTTTCACTGAAATCCTCTTTTGACCCACTTCCTTAACGCAGCCTATCCAATGGGGGACACTTGAGGATCTGAATGAGTCATTTTGCTCTCCTCTTTGCTCTTGTGCTCTCTAGACCCCGAGTTCAACTTACAGTAAATCACTGTATGACTTATGCCCGGCCTTGTTCATTCAACCTTTATTTAGGCAGGTTAATCTAATTGAGCCTCGAGGTCTCATTAACAAGAGAGACCTGTATGGATTGTGCACAAGGTGAAAAGACAATGCGGGTCAAGATGATACCATAATTTCTGGCATATAAGTCACAGTTTTTTGCATAGATTTGTCAGTCCCACTACTTATATGCCGAAGCGACTTACATACGTTTTTTTTTTAATCA
>JBBPBX010011415.1:21326-55970 GCA_038048925.1 Garcialebias charrua | reverse complement strand
GTCTGTTCTGAATAAATCTATTCAGCCAGTTTATGGTTTTGAGGTTGCTCACCTGCTTAATATGCACCTTGTGGTGCATCGTTTTGCTGTTGAGGTTTTGATGGGTGTCAGGGTGTGTTATGATTCTGTCAGACCCAGTGAGGCATGGACTATATCCTGCTCTGCCTTAACCCAACAAAGCATAGCTTTTAAAGTGTGGCAGCTTACACAAAATAGAATGTTGGTTACATACTGTAACCTTAGATTCTATGAGTGTAAGCGTAGCCCTTTAAAACTGGGGTCTCCCTGGTTCTCAGATGGCAGAAGAAAAAAGTATTGTCTTTGGGAAAAGTATAATGGGCCACAGGTGATTTTATAGTGGACCACAGGGCGGGCCCACAGCAGGTGGGCGTGGACTACAACTCTTCAATGTTGGCGCGAAGCGTGAGGGATAAACCCAACAAAGCGTAGCTTATAAAGGGCTACGCTTACACTCATAGAATCTAAGGTTACAGTACGTAACCAACGTTATTAGACTACTAGAGGACAAATTGACCACATTTCCTAAAATTATTTGCTAAAATTGAAAAGTTTTCATTTGATACTACTGTATTTCTATCTTAACATGTGATTCGTGACCTGCCATTAGCCGTGTTTCCATCAAGGTTTCTAGATGCACATTTTGAAGCATCGCATCAGAAAAGCTGAATGGAAACGGCAAAATGCGATTTAACTTCCCCTAATTCGCCCCAAAGTTGATACGCTCGCTTGAGGTGGTTTTTGGGGGTTTCGAAACAGAGCTGATGCGCAAAACGACAGATGGAAACAGATTTGCCGACTCAGTTCTGCCGTAGCGAACATTTACGTCATGTGACTGATCAGCTGTTTCCGCTCCGGACAACATGTAACATCGCTAAAACTAGTTGGCATGACAGAATAAATACAACTTGCCCGATAGCAACACATACCTGAAATATTCTCTCCATTTTGACGAGATGTGTGGCCGGGTTCTGTTTTCAACCGCTACTTCCTGTTTACTGTAGACATGCGTAACGCTGACGTAATGACGCTGACGTCTGACGTAATGACGCTGTGCGTGGCCCGGTAGATGCGATTCAAGCCAGTTGATGGAAACACTTCTGCTTCGCATTAATTTGTATTTACATATTTGCGAGATTTCAAAAATTAGCTCAAAATTCGAAATGAAAATAGATGGAAACACGGTTATTGTGTATCTGTTCCTCTCAAACCCAGCTGGTTGAAGCAGATGGGCGCTTGTCCCTGGTTCTGCTAAAGGTTTCTTCCTCATGAGGGAGTTGTTCCTTTCTACTGTCACCTTTGCGCTTACTCAAGATGAGAGTTCTGTGATGGAGCTAAATTCAAAGCAGTCTTCTCCTCAGATAAATAATGTTAAATTATTATTTTTAAATATGCCCATTTCTGTTCAGCGCCCTGAGATGACTTCTGTTGTGACTTGGTGCTGTTTAAATAAACTGAACTGAATCTTACAGATGAAACTAAACTGACTGTAATGAATATAAAGTATTAAATATTATGATCCACCTCCTGTCCTCCAAAGACTGTACAGTATAATACTGTAGAATTTACTTGTTTTAAATACAAATACCATATCGGTAATTTATTCAGCAGTTTTCAAGACCAATTACCATTACGTCTTCCTTTAAAGAACAACCGTTAATGGTAAATGGACTGTACTTATACAGCACCTTTCTATCTTATCAAGACACTCAAAGGGCTTTAGAACACAATATGTGCCCTCATTACCCATCAATTGAGCACTATTAGATTGCTACATAGCTAACTGAATAAATAAACAAACACTAAATAAATGAACAATAAAGAGACTAATACGTGCTTTATCACATCCATACACCAGTGGGACACACATCGGAGGTAATGAGTGGTTCAGTGTCTTGTCCAGGGACACTTCGGCATGTGACTGCTGGTGGAATTGAACCTCCAACTCTTGCATTACAAGAGTAATTGTTGTAATTTCTTCTAACCACACAACCACAGCAGCCCACTCATGGGTGGCTGAGTACATTACCTCAACTGTTAGTGTATAAGTATGTAACAAGTTTTGATTTAGAGTGATTTAAACACAAGAAAGAATACTGTTGTGATAAATTACTGAAATAGTACTCAAATTCAGACCTAGGCTGAGAAGGATGACAGACACAGTAAATCAGTGAAGTGAATTTATTTACAGTGCTGGGATAATGAAAGTCAGGGTTCCTGGAAGGGAAATGGGAATTGATTAATGATGATGTCGAGGAGAATAGTATCTGTAGTAAATCAGTTGTATTTCTTTCTTACAGGAGGATCTTGAGGAGGCAGACTCGGAGGAGGAGGCGAGTGTCCGACAGGTGAGTATTTTCTTGTACAGTATTTTCCAAGAGTCTCTAGAAGTATTTTGCAGGTGGCAGCTGGTGGAAGAGTGTCAGTCTGGAGGACAGAGTTTCATTGAGGAAGAGTCCAGTTTGGAAGAAGCACATCAGGTTCGAAGCCCAGAGGTGAGTCACAGGTTTGCCTTGAAACCACAGATAGACACAAACTGATTAAACACTAGTTCACAAGGGATAACACTGAAATGGCTGTCTCACAGTACCAAAGGTGACTGAATGATTCAGCGATGACTGAAACCTCCTCAAAGGCCTAAATAGCAGCTGGACTCATTAACCAGATTGGAGGCAGGTGGTTACACAGGAACTCCATTACAGATACATCTCCAGCACTCAGCAACTGCAAGGTGAGTTCTCACAGACAACACAAACCCAACAACTGTAATGCAAACTGCATCAGAAGATTTATGTAATATGTGTTGATTTTAAATGGAATATGCTCAGTGTGCTTCAGAATAGAGCAACCTGTCAAATATTTTGTTATACATAAGGGTGTCAATGGATGAGCACTGTAACAATTTATCAAATGTTATTTGTTCATCTCTCCGTGTTAAGTTTGCTGCTCCTACAACAGCTTCAGAAAAAAAAACAATTAATTAAAATGCATGGTTTGATTAGGGACAGTTTGACAATTGGTAGTCATACATTATGTAAGATGGATGAAATTCACCCACAAAAAAGCAAATATTTTCAATTGGATTTATGTAAAATGAGTGCGTAAAACCATTCCTTTTGGGACTATAGAAGACAATCAGTCTGACAAATGTACTTAAAATATCTGTTTGTAGTAAAAGTCTGAGTTTTCTGCTACAAAAGATAGCTGTAAAAGAAATAATAAATAAAGTTTTTAAAAGAAAATTTAAAGGTTCAGTCTGCAGTTTCTGTAGAACATCAGCACTTATAAAAAATTTCAACAAGCAAAGCATTCTGATCCCTCCCCCTCAGAGCCATATATGGCTCTGCCCCCTTGTGGTCTGTTAAAATTCAAATTCAAGCTCGGTTTTTATTGGCTGATTCAAATTCAAGCTCAGTTTTTATTGGCTGGTTACAAACTTTGTTTTTATTGGCTGGAAAATGGCGGGTCACTTTTTCTTTTTAGAAATGCCTATTTACCACCTGGAGAAACAAGGGGACAATATTTTTTTTTAGTTTTTTTCAGAGATTACTTCTCTAACATCAATCTAGTGACAGAGTGAAGAAATATGTTAAAAATATATTGTTAGAAAAGTTACATATAGTAGCTTTAAAGGATTTTTTTTAATGTAAGACCTGAATAGAATTTCAGATGCTTGTAGATTCTTATTTACCGTACTTATTAAAATTACAGCAGTGAGCTGATCTGGTATTTAAACAGCACTAAATATTTAAAACACATCTAATTTTAATGCTTTACAAATAACTGGAGCCTAAGTCAGCCCTAGCAGTCTTCTATAGGTTTGAAATCCACAAGCAGCTTAAATTAAAATAATGTGAGACAGAGGGTCCTACTGGTTTGACACCCAGTTGACCCTGTCAACAAATGAAAAAAGAGATTTCACAACATTTACACATGGTTCTTAGAATATTCATCCATCCATAATCTTTACCCGCTTCTTCCCTTTCAGGTTGCAGGGGGTCTCTGGTGCCCATATCCAGAAGTCACTGTCCGTAAGAGGTGGGGGACACCCTGGACAGGTCTGCAGTCCATCACAGGGACACGTGGAGACAATTCAGTTCAATTCACTTTATTTATATTGAGCCAATTCACAACAAAGCTGTTTCAGGGCAGTGAACAGGAACATTCACATACATAAAAAGCCAATTTTTAATGTTCTCTATCTAAGGAAGCCAGCAGACTTGTTGAATGTTCACTTAATCACTAGCCGTGTTTCCATCAAGGTTTCTAGGTGCGCATTTTAAAGTATCGCAGCAGAAAAGCTTAATGGAAACGGCAAAATACGAAGTTACTTCCTGAAATTCGCCAAAAAGTTTATACGCTCGCTTGAGGTGGTTTTTGGGAGCTGCGAAACCGAGCAGCTGCGCAAAACGACAGATGGAAACACATTTGCCGACTCGTGCTGCCGTAGCGCACATTCACGTCACGTGACTGATCAGCTGTTTCCGCTCCGGACAACATGTAACTCGCTAAAACTAGTTGGCATGACAGAATAAATACAACTCGCCCGATAGCAACACGTACCTGAAATATTCTCCCCATTTTGACGAGATGTGTGACCGGGTTCTGTTTTCAACCGCTACTTCCTGTTTACTCTCTGGTCTACTGTAGACATGCGCAGTGCTGACGTCTGACGTAATGACGCTGACGTCTGACGTAATGACGCTGTGCGCGGCTTGGAAAAAGCGCTTCAAGCCAGTAGATGGAAACACTTCTGCTCTGCATTAATTTGTATTTACATATTTGCGAGGTAGCTCAAAATTCGAAATGAAAATGGATGGAAACAGGGCTACTGTCTCCCATCCTAAGGAAGCACAATGACAACAGTGGAAAGGAAAAACTCCCTTTAAACGGGAAGAAACCTCTAGCAGAACCAGGCAGGACAAGCAGCCATCATCTTCAACTGCCTGGGTTTGAGAGGACAGGAAGGAGAGACAAACAAACACAGAATGGCAGGTCCAGATGTAGGTGCAGGTGTACCTCCTAACAAACGACAAACAACCAGCAGATTCGGATGTTGTCAGTCCATACAATGGGCACTATCAACTGTTATCATCCCCATAGTCTATCGGAGAAACTGTCCAACGTACCTCTTAACATGTTTGAAAGAACGTTATCAGCGTTATAATCGCTGTGAGGAGGCAGCGTGTTTCCGTAAACCCGGAAGTGTTTTTGTGTTTTTCAGCTTCTGTAACCGTTTCCCTAAACCTAACCTTAACCCTGACCCAGAGGACCAACCCTAAACCTAACCCCAGCTTAGCCTTGTGCCTAAACCTAACCAAGACCCTAAACCTAACCCAAGACACTTAAATTGAAACCTAACCACGTAGCTAAAGACGGAGCCTGCTGTCATCCATTATAACTGTGATAACGTACCTTAAACCTCGTAGGAGGTACAAGAGGGGCATCCTGACCGATACGAATAGGGTTGATAACGGACATTTTGACCGATACTTATGGTTGATAACATCCGAAGCGGGTGCAACAACCATCAGAACTCTCACTTTCACCCAGGGACAATCTAGAGTTACCAGTCAGTCTAACATGCATGTTTTTGGTCTGTGGGAGGAAACTGGAGGGCCCAGAGAAAACCTACACATGCACTGAGAGAACATGGACTGTGACATGAACCTGTGTCAGAGCTCAACCAAGTCGGCTGATAAACACACCACCTCTATCAGGACTATGGCTGGAGGGGGTGCACTCTCTGGCTCCTCAAACTCATGCCTTCGCTGGCCTCCCTCATTGCCTAATCCCTGGTGCAGCAACTTAGGAGATGTGAGGGCGACAACTGCTGCATCGCTCCCCTGGTGATCTGTACTGGGATCCACCCCCACCTACTCCACATGCATATGTCTATATCTATTTATGTTGCCTTTTTAATGTACTAGGTTATTTTTGCAGCCTCACAATGGCCCTCTGAACCGTTCGTACGCACAGATTTGTTCTTAAACTGTGCGTACGAGTGATTTAGGATCATTTGTGGCATTCAACAATGTTTTCGTATCCTACGATTTTTTTCAGATACGAACAAAATTTACGAGTGGTCCGGACCTGTCGTATATTTTAGGAGCGTCAGTCTGCTGTCATCCAGACGGAATTTCTCCACTAATAACTTCATATTTCGTTATTTAGAAAATATTTAGAGTTTAAAAAAGTCACGCACCACAATTGTTTTTGACAATAGGTTCTGTTTGAAGTCGAATTATAATTTTAAATGTAATAATGACTAACGGATTAAAGTATTTAAATTAAAATCAATTTGTTATCAATGCCGTTTTCTAACACTACAATATCAATATGAAGATCTCAAACTGAAACCAACTTAAATTATGAATTAATTTAAGTTTAATTTGTCTCGGTAACGCAGACTTCGGTAACGCAGACTTTAGGTTGACCTCCTCCTGTCACAGTCATAGCTGTCAGATAGCTCAATGAGTAGAACGTTGCGTCGCAGTTCCGAACCTTATGGGTTCGAGTCCCACATGGGACAATGTTTTTTTTTCTCCTTTTAATTCATTCCAGATTTAAAAAACACAAGAAAACTATTTACAATACAACAAGAAATGAAGCATAAAGTCTTTTTAATCTGGAATGAATAAATAATCTAAAGAAAGAAGGAAAAAAAATAGTCATACCTCGTGGGAATCGAACCCACGAGGTCTCGATAAGCGGTGCAATGCTTTACCCAGTGGGCCACCAGGACGCATGTATATTTTAAGGTCCACATTTCTTATAAACAAACATTCTTTGGCTTTAGTTGGTCATTTACTCCCATGAGTGACGCTGCTAATAAGGACAGATTTTCTTTTCTTGACCTCAGAGAGCAGAACTTCAATCTCCGCACCGGTAGAGTTCTTCTTTTTACTTTTCGCTGTCATTTTATGAACGAACACGTTTTGCCTCTGAGGCAGGAAACGTAGCCTTATATGGTGTTTTGAGGGGTGGGAATTATGTAAATAACCTCTCCGCGTGCACGCGCAGGTGAATAGAACAGGTGGGATTCATCATATTTGCGCAGCCATTTACACACTTTTCCTGAGGATAGAAGAGTTTGTTGAATCTGACGTGGCATGTTCGTACGAACGCTTCGTACGAACAAAAGTAGGAGAAATTTAGGATAAAAATACGAACATGTTCGTGCATGAGGGCCAATGTGTCCTGCAGGGACACAGTGCAAGATTGATTTTTTTTGCCCCCTCTTCCCTCGTAGTTCCCCTTTTTCTAATCTAATGAAAAAGGAACGCCTCTCAGAGGCTGCGACTCAGTCACCCCGTCTACCCAAGTCTGTGTCTGTTTGTTTGTAGTTCTTCGGACGGGCTGTATTGAAATATAATTTTGTTGTGCTCTGTGCAATGACAATAAAGCTGATTCTGAACATTCAAACTCCACCCAGAATGTCCCATGGCTAGGATTTGATCCATCGACCTGCTCGATGAGAAGCTACAGCTCTACCAACTGAGGCACAGTGTAGCTCTTCCAGAATATTCTTCATTTTAATTTATCTTTACAGTAATGAGAGGAACTTTAAGTCCTTGGGTCAGCTTCTACCATCACCACCATCATCATCATCATCAGATGATAATCTGGATTAACTTTGAAGTGAAATTTGGCAGACAATTGTATGATTTTTGCCTGTGTGCTTTGTGAGGTAATTTTTCCTCATTGCTTGAAATTAATTTTGTTATGAAATTATTTTGCTTCTGATTTCTAATGTGTCTGAAAGATTAAATCTTCTTGCACAAACAAGAAATGATCCGCCTTAAAAATGACCAAGTCCTCCTGAGAATGAGGTTAGGATGTTCTCAGAGTTTATCTGCATCCATGTCAGCTTAGCAGACTTTGTTTTTTGTAAAACAGCACACCTGAACCTGCAACAGTTATCTTTCTTTGCATTATTTATGAAGTCGAAGACGCAAATTCAACAATGGCAGGACTCACAGCTGCATCGAATCACTCATCAACTGTCCACCTGGATATAAGGCGCCCCTTCCTCAGCTCTTCCTGTTTGCCCGTTGCCAGTCTAGTCGTGTTCTGCTCGTCTAGTTCTCGTTTTGCGTTCTCTTTCTCCAGTTTTCGCCCTCGCCATGTCTGACGACGATTCCTGTGTGTGCCTCCGGGGACTCCCCGGTCCTCATCCCGGCCACCGCTGGTCCTTCTTCCCCTGCTCCTGCCCGTCGGAGCTCTCGGCGCGCCTCGCGCCCTGTTTCTTCTTCGCCTTCTGCGTATCTGCTGTCCGGGGGTCTGCCCGGCGGCCAGTCTCACCTCTGCCCAGCTGGTGTCCCTCGCCGAGCTAGTTCCCTCCGGCGACTCTTCACCTCCTTCGCCGCTGACGCCCGTGTCCGGGAAGCGCACCAGGAAGCGGTCTCCACCTCCCGCCAAGCGCGGCAGGGGCCGCCCCCGTTCCTCCGGTGCCCCTGCTCCGGGCCCGGTCCCCTCCACGAGCCGCTTCGGTGCGCCGGCCGCGCCCGCCCGTGCCTCGGCCTCCACTCCGCCTCTCTCCCCGCTCCCCGGCCGACCTTCGGTTGGGTCCCCGCGGGCCCATGATCATTTGTCCTCGGCTGTGCTCGCCTCGCTCAACGTGCTCGTCCAGTCTGTCTCGGCTCTGTCCGCTCAGCGTCTGCCCTCTACTCCTGCATCGTTGGGTCGGTCAGCTCCCCTGCCTGGTCCCGTGGCGTTCACTCTCGCCGAGGCCCGCCCCGCTCCTCCACTGGGTAAGATGTATCGTTTCTTTGTCCTCAGTCGGTCTGCTTTGCCTTGGTGCGCTTCGTTTTTGTCTCTAAATAGCCTCTAAATGGCCAGTTCGCTGACGTGCGCCGCTCCTTAGCTATGCTACTAATGCTAGGTCGGTTCTTCTTCGTTAGTTTTCGCCCGTTCTGCAGCGCCGTCTGGTGCGCGGGCCGTGGTACTGCGACTGTGTTGTGTTAGCTCTGCCAGGCAGATGGCGCTGTTGTTCCGCCATTGTTTCTTAATGTCTTCTGGTTTGTTTTGTGCAAACTTTCGCCGTGTGTGACTTTGGTATTGTTTAATCTGTTTGAATTCTGTCGCACTGGCGTTGTTTGACCTGTTTGAGTGACTTTGGTACGTTTAATCTGTTTAAATTCTGTCGCACTGGTGTCATTTGACCTGTTTGTGTGACTTTGGTGAGTTTAATCTGTTTACATTCTGTCGCACTGGCGTCGTTTGACCTGTTTAGATTGTGTCACGTTGGTAATGCTTGCACTGTGGATGTTCTGTGCAGTCCTTGTTCGAGGTGGCAGTAATCTTTGTGATGCCTGGTGCTGTCCTGACTTAATTGTTTGTCTTCATGCTCTCCCTCTTTAGGCCAGCCATACATGCCAGCCCATGCTTCAATTTCCCCGAGGCTCCGTGCTAAGATCATGCAGGGGCAGCACGTTAATATGGTTTCCCTGCTGCTCCCCTCCCCCCCGGTCGATCGTCAGGTGGCCTCCTCCTTGGAGTTCACTGCGGTCTTCCGCTCCGCCGATCCCCGCCTGTCCAGGGACCTGTCCGTCGGCGAGTTTGTGGCGGCCTTTGGGGTGTTCAGGGATGTTCTTTGCTCGGTCTACCCCGAGCGTAGGGTCGAGCTGGACGCCTACCTCGCCCTGGTGGTGGATCTCAGCCTCATGTACGGCAGGTCCCTGTACTACCGTTACCATAACGCCTTTTCCACTAAGGCTGCTGCCATCCTGTCCCGGTCGGGGGTGCGTATCGACTGGTCTATCCTGGACACTGACCTCCTGGTCATGCTGACCCACGCAGCCCCGTGCCACTCCTGCTCTGCNCTGGTGGTAGATCTCAGCCTTACATACGGTGGGTCCCTGTTCTACCGGTATCACAACTAGTTCTCCGCTAAGGCTGCTGCCGTCCTGTCCCGGTCGGGGATGCGTCTCGACTGGTCAGTCCTGGACTCTGACCTCCTAGTTATGCTGACCCACGTTGCCCCCTGCCACTCCTGCTCTGCCGTCGGCCATCGCAGTTCCCTCTGCCCCTCGGTCCCGTTTAGCCTGCCTCCTCTGCCCTCCCTGCCGGTGCCCCGTTCTGTTGGGGGTTCTGTTGGCGGCCTGCATGCGGACCACCGCGGTCGGGGGTGGAGGCTTTCAACGACATGCCGATTTGTAACAATTTTAACCGTTCTGTCTGCTCGTACCCTAATTGTGCCTTTCTCCACGTGTGCAGCTTCTGCAGGGGCGCACACCCACGTTCCGTCTGCCCTCGTTGGTGGACCCCCAAGGCCCTTCGCGGGTCAGAACGCTGATCTTCCTTCTCCCGTTCACCTCGTTTCTTTCTTAGTTAGCCTCCCGTTAACCCTTTTTTACTTTCATAGTTGGCTTCCCGTTCACCCCGTTTTGCTTCCTTAGTTGGCCTCCTGTTAGTCCCGTTTATTCGATCCCTCCTGGCTGGCATTGTCTTTCGTGCAAACTCTATCATCTGGGTCCGTTCCCGAGTCTGTTCCCTACCCTTGCCATCGAGCTCCTTCCTGACTCTGTTTTCTATTCATGCCACTGCGTTCCCCCCCCGAGGGGCGTAGCTAAGCTCCCTCAGCAGCCATTCGGGGTGCTCCCGAGGCTTCCTTCCGTCGGCCTGATCGCTGGTCTTGGCGGCCTGCTCCTCCTGCGTCCACCCGGATGTCTCATCCATGCTCGCTGCTCGGCGCTTGCTAGGTTTCTAGGTAAGCTCTCGCATTGCTAACTGGTGGAAGAGTCCTTCAGCTGTGAACGACGCCTCCCTCTTCCTTTCTGGCAGCTCAAGTGGGCTTTGCTTTCTCTCTGGCAGCCCATGCGGGTTAACTCTGGCGGGTCACTAACTCTCTCTCCTCTGCAGCCCATGCGGGCTCTCTCTGGCAGCCCATGCGTGGCTCACTCCGCGGCAGCCTATGTGGGTCCATTCCCCGGCTCACTCCCCAACAGCCCATGCGTGGCTCATTTCCCGGCAGCCCATGCAAGGCTCATTTCCCGGCAGCCCATGTGAGGCTCACTTTCCCTTCTCTCTCCTCTGGCAGCCCATGCGAGGCTCACTCCCCAACAGCCCATGCGTGGCTCATTTCCCGGCAGCCCATGCGGGCTCTCTCTGGTAGCTCAAGCGGGCACACTCCCATCTCTCATTCCTCTGGCAACCCTTCTCACGGGTTTCCTTTTCACCTTTCAGCCAGACCCTCGCCGGCTCGCCCCTGGCTATGTTTGGGGGGAGGAGGATATCCATAATCTATCTCCCCATGCTGGACATTCAAGCTCTCGGCAGTCCGGCATGCATGCAACTTGAGCCGAATCGCTTCCCCCTTTTGTCTTCTCTCCATGGAAAGGGGCTGGAGCCCATGCACGCTCGTTCTCGGTTGCCCAAGCGAGGCTTGTTCCCGGGAATGCGGCTGTTGCCCAGTCCAAGAAAAGAGGCTGTCATTGCCCAGTCCAAGAAAAGAGGCTGTCGTTGCCCAGTCCAAGAAAAGAGGCCGTCGTTGCCCAGTCCAAGAAAGAGGCCGTCGTTGCCCAGTCCAAGAAAAGAGGCCGTCGTTGCCCAGTCCAAGAAAAGAGGCCGTCGTTGCCCAGTCCAAGAAAAGAGGCTGTCGTTGCCCAGTCCAAGAAAAGAGGCTGTCGTTGCCCAGTCCAAGAAAAGAGGCTGTCGTTGCCCAGTCCGAGAAAAGAGGCTGTCGTTGCCCAGTCCGAGAAAAGAGGCTGTCGTTGCCCAGTCCGAGAAAAGAGGCTGTCGTTGCCCAGTCCGAGAAAAGAGGCTGTCGTTGCCCAGTCCGAGAAAAGAGGCTGTCGTTGCCCAGTCCGAGAAAAGAGGCTGTCGTTGCCCAGTCCGAGAAAAGAGGCTGTCGTTGCCCAGTCCGAGAAAAGAGGCTGTCGTTGCCCAGTCCGAGAAAAGAGGCTGTCGTTGCCCAGTCCGAGAAAAGAGGCTGTCGTTGCCCAGTCCGAGAAAAGAGGCTGTCGTTGCCCAGTCCGAGAAAAGAGGCTGTCGTTGCCCAGTCCGAGAAAAGAGGCTGTCGTTGCCCAGTCCGAGAAAAGAGGCTGTCGTTGCCCAGTCCGAGAAAAGAGGCTGTCGTTGCCCAGTCCGAGAAAAGAGGCTGTCGTTGCCCGGTCCGAGAAAAGAGGCTGTCGTTGCCCGGTCCAAGAAAAGAGGCTGTCGTTGCCCGGTCCAAGAAAAGGGGCTATTGTTGCCCAGTCCTTGAACAAGGCTTCTGCCCAGCCCATGAAAAGACGGTGTTGCCCACGCATACCCTCGGGCAGCCATACCCTCGCCAGCTCAGCCCCGGCTATTTTTTTGGGGGGTAGATATCTATAATCTATCTCCCTATGCCGGACATTCAAGCTCTCAGCAGTCCGGCATGCATGCCCTCCGCCGGGGCCCGAGCGCCAAAGAAACCTTAATCAATAAAACATTTTAATTGTATTCTCCCAGCTGGCATTTTGACGTCTAGTCACCGTTGAATCAACATCTGACGGTCGTGTTGGATAACCGTTGAATTTTGTGTTGATTTTGCAAATCTAATCAACGTTGAAGTAGCAACATCATTTCTACGTCAGATTCTCAACGTTGAAGTAGCAACATCATTTCAACGTCAGATTTCTCAACATAGGTGAATTTGCCAACGTTTATTCAATATTGATTTTGGTTTAGATTTTGCAAATCTAATCAACGTTGAGGTAGCAACGCCATTTCAACGTCAGATTTCTCAACATATTAAGTCCTGCATTTTAACAGTTTGACACAAAAATACATTTTGATCACTGTTTCAAGTATTGAGGTGCTGATGTGATCTCATCATATAACAGTGCCACCCTAATTGGACTTGTCTATTTTCACTATGAATATAGCAATCACAAAAATGTCTGAAAAATAATTTAATCTACATTACATGTTTACAACAGTCAGCTAGGAAGAATCCAACAGAGACCAGAAATTTAGAAAACTGCTTTATTGTCTTAGACAATAATAATTAAAAAAAATGGCCCAAACATTGGGCAACACTGAAAGGAATTCTTGTCCATTTCTGCTTTTAAAGCACTTAAATCAATTTTAAATATTTATATACAGATTTCCTGTAAAATCAAAAAGATAAAGAAGATGTGGGCACTCAGCCTGGGTACAGCTGCTACTGGACCCCACGGGTGTCTTTGGTGAACCTGTAGCCAGGACGCGTCTCATACCCAGGAAAGGGACGGCCTGTCTTGGCCAAGGCTGACTGATCTGTTTAAAAAATAAACACAAAAGAAGAACATTTCTACAGCAGCTATTGTAAATGGTGGTATAATTTTAAGCAGTGGGAATGATAATTTTGCACCACAATTTTTAGCTTAACTGGGGCGAAAAAAGAAAAATGAACATGTGACATTTGCTGAAGTCAGTAAAAGTTGTTCAGACTAAGCAACGTGCTGCATTTATACTGTCAATATTATACTTTTGACCACAATTTACCTTTGTCCACGAGAGGAAGACCTCGACCTCCAACGCCGCCTCTGAGAAAGGGACTACCTGTCTTGGCCAGGGCTGACTGATCTGTTTAAAAAATAAACATAAAAGAAGAAAATTTCTACAGCAGCTATTGTAATGGTAGTATAATTTTAAGCAGTGGGAATGATAATTTTGCACCACAATTTTAGCTGAACTGAAAAAAAGAACATGAAATTTGCTGAAGTCAGTAAATCTACTAATATTTTCTTCCACCTAGAAGAGTTGTTGTTCAAACTCAGCCTTTTTACAGTGCTTCATTTATACTGTCAATATTATACTTTTGATCACAATTTACCTTTGTCCACGAGAGGAAGACCTCGACCTCCAACGCCGCCTCTGAGAAAGGGACTGTCTTGGCCAGGTCTGACTGATCTGTTTAAAGCATGCAACAGCAAAATTGGTACACATCGCATCGTGAGTTAGATGAATTGTTACATCTCTAATTTTGATCATATTTAAATTAAATACCTTTGATCATTAGAAAGAGACTCAGAGGGACTCCTGCTACCATTGCATCCCAAGATTTGAGATTGAGTGCTTGAGGGGATGTCCATCGGGGTTCTTTCTGCATTTTAGAGGGTTTAAACATAAGTGTTAATATGTCAAAAATGTAAATTACTTTACACAAGGTTTCCAAGTACCCCAAGGGGTACGTGTACCCCCATTTGAGAAACAGTGGAATACTAAACTTAAAAATATTTGATACTCAAAGACAAAACGGGTCTCACACAAATACATACCAAAATGAGCATTTGTCGTTTGTGGAGGAGTAGGCAGTATAGGGGATAATTAAGTTTTATCGTTTAATGTTAAACATATTTCTGAGACATTTTAGGCTTAGTGGCCTAACAGAGCAGACAAAAACATTAACACTAACACTGGACTGTTGTCTGCTAAATGAGGTGGTTGAAAAAAAAAGAGCTGGAGTTTAATGTTTTTGTCTGCTCTGTTAGGCACTGTTTCTCAAATGGGGGTACACGTACCTTCTCTGACCCCGGTCTCTATGCGTGTGTGTTGGTCTGCTGAAGGCGTGGACAGATGCAGCAGAGGCCCCGCTCCCGGAAGGAAGTCGTTGTTTGGGTCCTCAGCGTAGATACGAGCCTCAAACGAGTGGCCCCTCAGGGTTATGTCGTCCTGGAGGAGGGGCAGGGGCTCCCCTGCTGCCACCTGGAAGAGATTTTTATTACAAAATAAACTAAACTTTTAGTATAAGTTATGGTTTCCAGAGAGTTTTCAGCTCTCCGTCTCACCCTGAGCTGCCACTCCACCAGGTCGGTTCCAGTGATCATCTCGGTGACGGGATGCTCCACCTGCAGCCTCGTGTTCATCTCCATGAAGTAGAAGTTGTGCTGAGCGTCCATTATAAACTCCACAGTACCTGCAGGAATGGATCACAACATTTGTAGTGGGTGTGTGTAATAAGTCGCTGTGGTGGGAGGAGTTTAGCTTTGCGTGTCTTCACCTGCTCCAACGTAGCTCACGGCTTTAGCTGCTCTGACAGCTGCCTCTCCAAGTTTCCTCCGAACCTCAGGGCTTATCCCAGGCTGAGAAAGTCCAGGTGGAAATATGGAGGAAGGTAAAGGATAAACATGTTCACAAGTGTCTATAAAACATATCCACATAATTTAAACCTCAGGTGAAGAAGGTGCTGGTAACCTGTTGTGATTCATGAAAAAAGCTTCAAAACAAAATGCTTCGCTTTTGAAGCCTCACTGACCACAAAAAGCTGCCTGCAGTTAAATCCCAAAGTTGCTACAATCTTAAGGGAACAGAGATTTTTGTAAAACCACAGTACAAAACCAGATTAAAAGGGACGATCTACTTCAATACAGGGAATTGGATTGTGGAATGGTTTGGAAAATGATGTAAAAAAAAAAAAAAGCTAATTCAATGTTTATGTTTAAGAGAATGATCAAAACTAAATTGTTGAAAAAACACATAAATTAGTTAAATGTGAAATGTACTAGAAATTGAAAATTGGGATGAGTTATTCATTTTGTTCTGTTATTTATAGATGATTATTGTTTGAATTGATTTTTCAATTGATTGTTTTAAAAAAGGGGCAGGTATAATAAGATTCTTCTTCTTTCTGCTACCTTTCATTTTATGTTTTGTTTTCATACAATATGTGAAATTGTTTTGCGTTTTAATTTAAAATGAATAAATTAAAATAAATAAATAAATCATGTTTTTACTCAAATAATTCACGGGACTAAAAACAAATACTGTATTAAGAAGAAAATAATGTCACAATTACACACCGATGGAAGGATTACTTCACAAAAAGTACCTCAACTTCAAGTCCGGATCTTTGAATTTAAAATGTCTCATGTGACAAAGATGCTGAATATAAACCCTCTGTTTTGATTAAACCGTGTCAAACGGACATCTGTTTTAAATGTAAACAGCTGTGAACTCCACTCACCCCTGGAGCTTCCTCTATGATCTTCTGATGTCTCTGCTGGACGCTGCAGTCCCTCTCAAACAGATAGACGGCGTTACCGTGCATGTCTCCAAACACTTGAACCTCTACATGTCTGCCAACAACACACAGCGAGACATTTGAAAACTTGCTAGTTCTTCAAAGACCAAATCAAACAGTCCTCTGAGCGTACCTGGGATCCTCTACGAACTTCTCAATAAGCATGACGTCATCATTGAAGGACTTCCTGGCTTCACGTCTCGCTGACTCCAGCTGTTCGATGAAGTCCGAGTCTGACCGGGCGATACGCATTCCCTAAAACACGCAAGGTTCAAATCAAGCTCGTGGAAGTTATGCTATCAAAGTTATTTCAGTTCTTCTCTGTGTCCTTTCACCTTCCCTCCTCCTCCTCCACGGACTGCCTTGATCATCACAGGATAACCAATCTTTGCAGCCTCTGCCTGCAGCCTCTCGTTGGTTTGGTCCTCTCCATGGTAACCACCTATGATTGGCACCCCAGCAGCTGACATGATGTGTTTGGATGTGCTGAGACAAGAAAAAAAAACTTGCATTATAACTTTTGGAAAAAAATGTCTACAGTTGCAAAGACGCTCAGTCCTCATCAGAAAAACTCAAAAATATGTGTTTCAGGAAGGTGGGTCACCTCTTGATGCCCATGTCTCGGATGGCTGAAGAAGGCGGTCCGATGAAGATGATTCCTTCCCGTTTACAAGCTTCTGCAAACTCTGTGTTTTCTGACAGGAAGCCATAACCAGGATGGACTGACTGTAAACACAAACGTGTAACGTTTAATGAAGAGAAAGGTGGAAATTATTATTTTTTTAAAGATGGAGGATGAAACGTTCTTTATGACTTTAAGGAAAAAAGTGGCCTGTCTTGTCCTCACATCTGTCCTCACATCTTTGTGTGACCACAGCCAATGCTGACAGATATAAGAGGGGGAACAATGTTTTTTTTGTTTGTTTTTTTAAAGCACATGATTAAAAAAAGTCATTGATCGATGGGCAGTATGGGGGATAAGTTTTATCATTTAATGTTAAACATATTTCTGAGACATTTTAGGCTTAGTGGCCTAACAGAGCAGACCACAAAAACATTAAACTCCAGCTCTTTTTTTCCCAACCACCTCATTCAGCAGACCATCACAAGTACAACAGCCCAGTGTTAGCGCGGGATAGCCAGCTAGCTAGCCCGCGCTAATACTGGACTGCTAGCCCCTACACTACATGCGTTCCGCTCCGGTCCGACCTCCGCAGCAAATACGCACCCAATATATCAATGAGACTGTTTACACACAGCCGCCGTGCGGAGCCAGTGTAGCTAGCTCGGACGGTAGCTAGTAGACGGTAGCATGCGGTCCAAGCTAGCTAGCTAGCTAGCTCGAAAAAAATCTCGAAGCTCGAAATATACAGCTCGAAAATATCGGCACAGCTAGTAAGCCGTTGGTAAATTCTGCTGTTGACTGTATGCCCCCAAAATAATCGTTCAAAGTTTGTCAAGGGTTTATTAACTAATGTGATAGATTTACAAAACTTTACTTACCGTTGTTGCAGCTAAATTCGGCCCGCGCAGCCTCTGTGACCAAGACAATCCACTCCACGCATGCGCACAACGTTCTGTTCTTCTTCTTCTTCTGTGAGGTTTTACGGCAGTTTACAACCTTCCAGTGTATTACCGCCATCTAGTGCGCACACCGTTCACCATACAAAAAAAAAAGAAGAAAAAAAAGTTCCGAAAAGACGCCGGGAGAAAATAAAAAGGAATGAAGAACTCAAACATTAGATTCATAGTTGAGGTTTCAACATTGAATCAGTATTCATGTGTCAACACTTTTCCAACGGTTAATTAATCAACATTGATTGGATGTTGGAACAAGGTTATTTTTCAACCAACATATTCCAGCAAAATCTTTTAGTCACGTTTGTGAAAAATAATGTTGATAATACATACAACTCAAAACTGGTTTATATTTCAAAGGTGAATCCACAGTGAGTTAACAACACCATTTCAATGGTTTGGTGTTCAACATTGTTTTGATGTTGAATGAATGTTTTTTCTTAAACTGACGCTATTTCAACCATATTTAAACGTTTAAAGTCGGTCGAATGCCAGCTGGGATATGTACTTCATAAAAAAACAGTCCTATGGCTAAAAAAATGCACCCAGTGGTTTATTTACTCTAAGTAGATTTATTTATCTTAGATAGAAACACTCCGATTGCACTTCCTGCGGTTTGTGACGTCACAAACCGTAACCACAACCCACACCAAACCTGAGTCCAGCCCCTCACCTAGCAACCCCTGGTGCGGCTCAACCCACTTCAGTATAAAAAACGTCACGGTTGCCGAGCAGTTTAGGAACTGACCTGGCGGTCATTTATTTATTTATTCATTTATTTAGCCCCCGGGGGGGCTATGGGCTCAGCCCTGCTCCAGCCAGCAGCACATCTTGAGTAAAACCAGAATGTTTTATTACCTTGTTTGAATGAACTCTGTCTCGTTGAAACTGTGCACACACACTCTCGCGGTTTGGACTTGTTTCTTATATGATGAAGGACTGCTCTTGCACAACTGTCAGTTTGGTTGAGCGGTTACGACACTTGAGCGGCACGCAGGAGACCAGAGTTCGCGTCCTGTCAACGGCATCGTTTTTTTTCCCCCTTTTTATTTAAAGCCTTTTGTTTCGGAGAAATCGGGGTGAAACTAGATATATACATCGACATAATAATACTTTATAATTGTTATTTTTACGTTTTAGTTCAATTTTTAGTGTAATATCGCTCCCAACGCGCAGCCGGCAGAAAACTTTGCACACACACACACTTACTCGCGGGACGACAGTCTGTACCATCAATCACCACTGATCGATATATTTTCAGATTAGCAACTTATTTATTTTAAGAATACCTTTCACTTCATCAAAATCTAATCAAAACTTCAGCGTTCTAAATGTAGGTGGTTGTGATTGTTTCTTATACGATGAAAGACTGCTTTTTGCATAACTGCCCGGTTGGTCTAGAGGTAGTGAATTGGACTCGTTATCCGAAGGACACGGGTTCGCTTCCCGGTCGCGGCATCTTTTTTTTTTTTTTTTCGGAGAGATCGGGCTGCAGTTAGCTGCTGGCTTTTGAGGACAGTGTGGGTCCGGTCCGGTCAGAGGTTAGGTTGCCTCATATGGACAAATTAACTGGAAACACTCTTTGCGTTTATCTGGATGGATGTGCAGCCGTGGTGGACCAAAGCGCCGCATGCAACTAGCAGGAGCTACGCGGGCTGTTTGTACGAAGGAGGAGGAAGAGCTCGGATTCGGGAGGGCATGATAAAAAGGAGCAGCTAATGGCGGCGCACACAAACAGCTTTCGGTAAGTTATTTTTTAAGCTAGCACTAACAGTAAGTCAAACGAGTAATAAAAAAAGGCTAATTTTAAAACAACAACAGATTTGAGATACTGGCAGTTACAGAGGGCGGAGACAGAGTTTTGACGGGCGTGGACTTCAGAGCTCATTATCATAAACAGGTCGTTTAGAACGGAAGTTAGAAATGGCAGAATTAAAAAGGGTATAATTTATTATCTAAGAATTATTTTTTGTATTAAATTGAATGAACGGGGTCTGGATAGCACACAGACATACCATAAAAATTAAAAAAAACAATATGTGGTCCCCTTTAAAGACCGTGTAAAGTGAAATTAAATGTGTGTTTTGAGTTTTTCACATGGCATAAATATGTGTTATTAATCACCCATATAAATCTGACTGATTAAAAACATTGTTTTCCTTATAAAATTAAGTCTCAAAAATAATGAAAAATCATAATTGTGCCCTGGTCTGAAACGCTGGGGGCGTGTCAGCGCGTGGGCGTGGTTTCAGCGCAGTACTGCCCCCGTGTCCTGCCCCCTGAAGATGTTCGCGAAGGCTGGCAGCCTAATTGGAGTTCTCCAGCCCTACTCATTTGAACCTCCAGATAAAAATATAGGAAACCAAAGAGGTCAGTGAAAAGCAATTGTCAGCACTTGTCCACTCTGTTTGTCAGTGGCTGTGCGCGGGGACGGTGTGTCCACTCTGTGTGTCAGTGGCTGTGCGCGGGGGACGTGAGGTCCACTCTGTGTGTCTGGCTGCGCGCAGGGGACTTGAGGTCCACTCTGTGTGTCAGTGGCTGCGCGCGGGGGACGTGAGGTCCACTCTGTGTGTCCGCGGCTGACAGCAGCAGAGATCAATAATAATAATAATAATAATAATATTAATGTATTTGTCTGTCATCTGTGTATGTTTCCCATACAAGACGAAATTCGTCTCTGCATTTAACCCAACCACCACCAGGTGGTGCAGTGAGCAGCCAATTAGGTGTGCACTCATAGACACCCCAAGGTGTGTAGTGGCCAGGGCGCGAACCCGCGTCCTTCGGGTCCCAAGTCGAAAGCCCTGCCACTACACCATCTAAGTAAATAAAATAAAGTCACCAAGCGGGTGCCCTGACCATTGCGACATCCAGGGAAGATGCAGGAACGAGGCATAATTGATTAGCTAGCTAACAATGGACAAAATATCTATGCTATTGCTATCTGATGCCATCTGCAATTCGCGAGTGGATGGCTCCACCGATGCGAAGAACGAATTTATACGGCTGGAGCTGCAGGGGGTGGGGCTTTAGACCGCGTGACGAAACGCGGTCACATTTAAACCACGCCTAAAAAATCCTGAAGCAGACATATCTTTAAACAAAGTTTGATCTATAACTCCAAAATTAATTGAGCTACAATGTTGAGACTTTTTACTCATTTACAAGATTACAATTACTGTATGACATTTATAATGTTTATTGAAGAAAATATTGAAATTCACTTTACACGGTCTTTAAAGTGAAACATTTATGTGAGAATAGAAATATGTGTTGCATTGGTGCTAGACTATGTTTTTAGGACAATTTGTAAATAATATTTATGGCAAATCACCAAAGAGGTTATAACGTACATATTTATTGGGATATAATCCACTGAAAACAACTCTGAAGCCAGTTTAAGAATCAAGCTAAACAAAGAAAAAACTAATAAATTTAGAATTGATTTTGGATATTAAGTTAGTGTTGTTCTATTACTGACTTGATCAGTCTGATTAACTCCGTGCTCTTTTTTTCCTTTGTCCTCTTTCTTTTTCTTTCTGTGGTTTGTTTCTTACTCAGGGCCTTCATGTACTTGTTTGTGTCCCAATTTCTACTCATCACATCTTCATTTTTCTTCCTCATTCTCTCATTTATTCATAAACACGAATCTCATCTCATTATGCAATTCACACACAAAAAGAAAAAGCAGAAAGCACGCGGCAAAACAGGTGTTAAGTCATATCAAGCAGGAGGGAGATGTCATGATGAAGATCAAACGATGTTGACTCACTACTCTGTAAATTCAATTTCCGTCTCTCACAAACAGCTTCTTCCGGCTCTCTTCATTCACAGAATCTCTAACCTCCATTCCTGCACACTTTTAGCATGTTCAGTCAGCCGTGACGTTCGTGTACACAGCCTGAGTTCCCCTGTAACCCTCTGGATCCTGCCAGCCAAAGCAGCAGCAACATCGCTGAACACCAGCAGCGCAAAGCACCAGAACAGCTTCAAAAGCAGGAAGACCAGTTTAGCCCTGAAGTGCAGAAGCGAGAATGAAGCACACTGACGCATGCATAAAGAAATTGTTTATTTGGCCCAAGTAAAGTAAGAGTCTTGTTAAAGCAGCTTCTCCGCAGGTTTATTTCTTGACTAAAACACACAAGTTTTAGTAAATGCACAAACAGTGATTCTGCCATATCTGATTTTTTCCCCCTTTAATAAGGGAACAAAGGGGAGTGGTGGCGCAGAGGTTAAGAAGGTGCGCTTGTGATCGGAAGGTCGCCGGTTCAAGCCCCGGTACCGACAACATCAAAGATGTGGGTGGGATAAGTGAAGCGGTCACACTTGTCCATACACTTGTCTCCACCCTCATCTGCCCCACTCTGGGCCCTTGAGCAAGGCCCTTAACCCACACCATCTGCTCCCCCGGGAACCCTAGATATCAGCTCTCTACTCCACACAGAGGGCTGTGGTTGCTCGGTGGTCTGTGGTTGTGTCAGGAAGGGCATCCGGCGTAAAAACAACTGCCAAATCTTCATGCGACTAGATCGCGTGGCTTTGACACGCCGGCGCGGTGCGCGCGCTCCACCCGCAGCTCTGCTGAAACTGGCACTTCCAGTTTTTCTTTTAACAAAGTTTCCACAAAAGTCACCATTGATGGAGCCTCGTCTTCTGCTCCTTCTTTGACGCCATATATTCTAACATTTTCTCTTCTGGATTGCCCTTCCAGATCCGTTAATTTTGCGTTCATTTCCTTGTGCAGTTTAAACATTTCTGCTGTCATTTCTTCATTTGTTTGTATTCGAGTTTCAGCGTCCATGATCCTCCCTTCCGCCTCTTCTACTCGTTTATTTGTCTTGTTAATTTCTTCTCGAATTCCCTTTAGCTGCATAGCATTATCTTTTCTGAATTCTCTCAGTTCTTTCAGAATGAGTTCCAGACTCACGCCGCCGGCTTGTTGCTCATCAGCTGTTAGCGCGTCCTCGTCCTCCATGTCGCTGACAGCAGGTGCAGGTGCGGTCTGGTCCACTTCGTCTCCTTCGTGCAGCTTTGATAGCGCAGACTTCTTAAGAACTTTTACTTTTGGTGGCATCTTCGAGCCCTGTTCTTAATTGTCCAAGGATTAATATTTCAAATCCGAGTCATTTAGGGCTATATTTAACTTAAGCGTCGGGAGCGCGTTTCACTACGCTGTCATCCTCTCGCTCATCAGCCCGGAAGTCCCCAACCTATGCACCATATCTCATGTTCCTTGAAGGAAGGGAATGAGGTGCAACATACTTGGCCCTTTTCAATGCTGAAAGCTCGGTGAAGCGCATTTTGGAGAATGATGGATGGGCGTCAGCGCCTTAAATACCCAGAGGGAGGTGTCTCTGGCACGACGCTGACGTCCCTGCCGTAAAGGCATGATTGTATTCCTTCAGGTAATCGTGCGGAGCACAATTTCCCATAGCATTTATGTTGCACCTCATTCCCTTCCTTCAGGGAACATGAGTTATGGTGCATAACTTTGAGGTTATCTCCATGTAGGCGCTCAGGGCCCTAACAGAGTAGAGTGCGTTCAGCCGCCTCTGTTCTGCAGTTAGAACAGGGGGAGGAAGAAAAATTGACAGTTCAAAGTCCAGACTCCTGGGATTTAGAGTCGGGACTTTTGGCAAATATGCAGGGTTTGGACGTATGGCTACCTTTGACCCGTCTGGGGCAAACCTGGTACACATTGGGTGTACAGGTAATGCGTGGAGGTCACCCACGCGTTTTGCTGAGCACAGAGCTAGGAGCAACGCAGTCTTATAAGATAATAAATCTATCTTAATGCTGCTAAGAGGCTCGAATGGAGGCTCACACAAAGCATCCAGGACTAATTGTAGGTCCCACTGGGGGGCCAAAGTCCTGCTCGGAGGTCTCTTCCTCAGCACGCCCTTCATGAACCGTATCATGAGAGGGTGGGCACCAGGTGATTTACCTCCCCAGCCCTCGTGGCATGCCGAGATGGCTGACAAAAAGACCTTAATGGTGGAGAAAGAGCGGCCCTTCTCCAGCAGGTCCTGTAGAAAGGTGAGGAGCTGGACTAAGTCACAGCAATATGAAATAATATTCCTCTCTAGACACCAGACCTCAAAAACACGCCACTTGCGAGTGTAGAGAGTCTGAGTAGACTGTGCTCTCGCTCCCTGTATTATGTTTACAACATTACTGGGCAGCCCAGAGGCCATTAATCGGTCCCTTTCAGCGGCCAGGCCCAGAGCTTCCACATTTCTGTATGTAGGTGAAGGATTTGCCCATGGGCCTGGGTCAGCCAGTCCCTGTCGGGGGGCAGCTGCCATGGTGTCCCCTCCAGCAGTGAAATCACCTCTGGGAACCATGCCTCTGCAGCCACTTGGGGGCTATCAGTATTAGTGAGAGAGCCCCCCTTTGTCCACGCCTAAATCAAGGGAACAGGTGGAAATGCGTAATACAGCCTGCCCGTTGGCCAGCTGTACGTCAGGGCATCTGTCCCCAGCGGTGCATCTGTCTTCCTTATCGAGTGATACAAGGCGCAGTGCGTATTGTTGCTGCATGCGAACAGATCTACGTCGGCCTTCCCGTATTTTGCCCAGATCCTGTCCACGATGCGTGGGTTCAGCCGCCTCTCTGAGGGGAGGAGGGGCCCTCTTGAGAGTGCATCTGTCCCGTGATTCAGCTCACCCGGGATGTGGGTCGCCCTCAGCGACAAGATCCGAGAGCTGCACCAAATGAGCAGTTTCTGTGTCAACCTGAGGAGGGGTTGGGACCTTGTCTCACCTTCTCTGTTGATGTAGAAGACTGTGGTCCTGTTGTCTGATTTTATCAGGACATGTTGTTGTGTAACCTGCCCGTTCCTGTAAAAGTGTTTCAGAGATAAAAACACTGCTCTAAGTTCCAGGAAATTTATGTGAAGCTTGGTCTCCTGCTGGTTCCAGACCCCTTGGGCATACTGGTTTCTGCAGAGACCTCCCCACCCAGTTTTTGAAGCATCTATTGTGACCAGGACTCGGGACAACACCCTCCCCAGTGTGAAGCCTTTGATGAACACTATGGGAACCTTCCATGGCTCCAGAGCCTTCATGCACTCTGGGCCAATCAGTATCTTCCTTGTTCGCCGAAGGAGGGCAAGCTCTAATTGTTTGTTGATCCATATCTGTAGAGGGTGCATTTTTAATAAGGCCAGAGGCACGTAGACTATTGTTACCATCAACAGGCCCAGGAGGCGCTGACACAGCTTTAGAGACACCGTCTGGCCTAGCGGAAAACCTGCTAGGCAGAGGTGGAGGGATAAAACCCGTTGCTCTGAGAGCCTTGCCCTGTACAGTATGGAGCTGAGTAGTACTCCTAGAAATAGGGTAACCTGGGATGGGGTCAGATCGCTCTTCTCCAGGTTTATAACAAAACCCAGAGCTTCTAGGTGAGACATCACCCTCTTTGCGTGCAGCTTTGCTTGGACATTGCTATGTCCAAGAATGAGCAGATCTTCAAGATAATTGAGAAGTCTGACCCCTTGACCCCTCAGCGGGGTCAAGGCCACGTACAGGCATTTTGTGAATGACCGTGGGACGGTTTTCAAGCCAAAAGGCATTGCCAAAAACTCGAATGCGGTGCCCTCGAAGGTAAAGCGGAGGTATTTTCTGTGGTAGGGTAGGATGCTCACATGGAAGAAGGCGTCCTTCATATCCACCGTGCAAAAATAGTCTCTCAGGCGAGCTGAGTAGAGGACTTGTTTGAGTGTCAACATCCTGAATTTGTATGTTTTTATTCTTTTGTTCAGACCCCGGAGGTCCAAGATAGGTCTCAAGCCCTGTTCCCGTTTTGGGACCAGGAAGTACTTACTATAATGACCCTTTTTTACACCGTGAGCAGGGACCACTCTGATCACCCCTTTCTGCATCATTTTGGAGACCTTGTCTCTTAAGACATGAGCACGGTCTGGGCTTATGGAAGACGACAGCACCCCTGTGAAAGGAGGTGGACGCTTGCAGAACTGTAGCCGGAGACCCAGGGTGACAATGGACATGACCCACGTGCCTGGTTTGCATGCCTTCCAGGTGCCAGTGTGTGCACTTAGTCTGGAGGGCATGTGTATTCTGTGATGTTTGTGTGTCAAGGGGAAAGGAGGGGGGATAGTGGCCCCCTCCCGTTCACCCTTCAGCAAACTTCCCTGTCCTTCTGTGGCAGCCAGAGTGTCTGCCTTTTGTAAACAAACCTCTGAGCTCCCGCAGGGGCTCATTGTCTGCCCTGACAGTTCATGTCTCATTAGGTTCGAGGTGGCCATGTGTGAGTGTTGCCGCCCATTTATTGACACACTTTGCATAAAAAAGGTGCTGTGTTGTTTGTTTGTTTTTTGAGTCGACACACAGGACACTATATGTTTTTTGAGACTTTATAACTGTGCTTAAAGAACAATTTGTCTTTGTTACACACACATTTGAGTGATTTTTTGTGCACACATGATTTACACCAGAAAAACGTGGCTTTTTACACACAAAGTCTGGTTTTAAAAGTTCGGTCTCCCTTTGTCCACGTGGGTGGGAGCACCTGAAAAGTAGCGAGGTGGACCTGCATCAGGCTGACTTCTGCTTTCGGTCCCTGTTCGCTGAGGAAGACCTCTGTGGGCCTGCCTGACGAGGGACAAATCTGTGCCTTGCCCAGGCCTGGCCAGCCTGGGACGGCCCTACGTCGAGCTTTGGCCGCTGTTCTCCATCGAGCGCCGGCCGTTTCTGTAGGGGGGGCGACGTGTGGCCAAGTGATGTCAAGGTTGCACGTCCCTGTGTCCACTAGTGTCTCTGGGTTGCACGAAAAGCTTTCTGGGCATCCTTTCATGCAAGGCCTCCTCCTGTTTCCTCCTCTGTTCCAGCTTGCTCTGAATCCTTTCGAGAGCACCGTCGAAAAGCCCCGTGGGCTCGATGGGATGATGGAGGAACGGGTTCCGCTGGCTCTCTGGCAGGTCCGTCAGCGTTAGCCACAAATGGCGTTGAGCGATGACAATCTCGGCCATACTCCTCCCATGAGCGATGGCTTCCCATAAGGCGAAGAACAAAGTCTGTTGCCTTACGGGCTTCCTCCATAATGTCGGCCGCCTTCTTTTTGTTGGAGGTCTGCTGGAGCTGCTGAAGTTTTTCCGCCAAGTATGCCTGCATCATAGCTGAAGCGCTCATGGCGTGGACCGCAAGGCCTTATGCTCGGTAACACTTTTCGAGCTGGGAGGCCAACACGCGGCAGGCCTTGCTAGGTAAAGTTGGTCTGGAGCCCGAAGTTCTAGGGGTTAAATGTGCTGCCAACGTGTCCTCCATCTAGGGGATGTTGGCCATGCCAACTGTCTCCATTCCGGCAATGTCCAGGAACTAGGAGAGAGGCAAAATCATTGGAGCTCTGGCTTCAGCCCAGGTGCGAGTCAGTTCCATGTGGAAGTCGGGAAAAATAGGCATCCTGTGCCTCGTGGCCGACTGCTGCTTGGCGAACCAGAAGTTCCCCGCCAACCTTGTTACCTGTTGTCGAGGTGGGGGTTCTGGACAATTAATCCGCAGCGTATCCGTTGCTCTGCGACACAGCTCGAGCAGAGCGGGGACAGACACATTAGTCTCTGGTTGACCTGCCACGGGGTTCTGGGAGAAGTCTTCGTCTTCTCCTTCGTCCTCGTTTTCGGCTTCGTCATCAGTTAGCTCGCCTGAGGCTGTTAGCGAGAGCTTATCTGCTCGTAACAAGTCCCTCATGTCGAACTCACTGGTGGAGTCCCCGAGGGGGGCCACCATGTCCATGTTTCCTTCCCAGTTGGCTGGACCGCTGTCCTCCAATTCAACAGCCTCAAGCTTCGCAGTGGGAGTGAACGCTTCGTCGAGGAGCGGTTCTCGCACTGTAGTGGAGCTGCCCATGGCTTTGACCACAAAGTCCATGTGCCTCCGTCTCTCGGCCTCACGTTGCTGGTTGCAGTGAGGGCAGGATTCGGGGGAGTCCAAAGCAGTTTTCAACTGTAGCATCCCTAAGCAGATAGGACAGGCCTCGTGGGTGTCCGCCGCTGAGAGGGAATAACCAAATCCGCTGGGGCAGGCTCGGGAGCCGGGGCTCGCTGGCCTGCTATTCTTGTTGGAGTTCTTCGACTTCCTCTTGCTCTTTTATAGAGCCATGGCTGAGAAGAGATGTCGAGTTGTAGCCAGTTAGCCGACCGCTAACCGCTGCGAAGACGTTCTCACGTCGAGTTGCTCTCTGTGGTTAGCCTGCTAGTGCGTTAGCTACGCAGGAAGCATGTGGCACAGTTAGCGTCTCGTAACTGAGCTACGAAAAGAGCAGAAGAAAAAAACTCGAAAGTTAAGTCGACGACATTGGGTTAGCCTCCGCTAACCCAAGTGCTCACAGGAAAGTTCTTTGTAACGCTCAGGGCAGGGAGCAAGCTCACTTCCAGTCGCGCGATCCAGTCGATTCCTGTGAAGTTCAGGTGTGAAACGAGGTGAAGGGCAAAAGAGGATGAAGGTGGGGTGTCAGCCCCTTTTATGCAAAGAGGGCGGGGCCTCCTTGCTGACGCCCACCTGCCTTAAAAGGCGTGATTGTATTACTTCAGTTGAACCACACGGCGGCACAATTCCCATAGTCATATGTTGCACTCAGAGGTGGGTAGGAACGCGTTACATTTACTCCGTTACATTTACTTAAGTAACTTTTTGAGAAAATTGTACTTGTGAGAGTAGTTTAAATGTGAAAGACTTATACTTTTACTTGAGTAAATTTTAGGGGAGGAAACCGCAACTTTTACTCCGTTACTATGGGCTTTCTGCCGATCGCTACCGTTACTTTTTGTTTAAAATATATAAAAACATTTGCGGCAAATTTATTGCGTTACTTATTGTCACCTGACATGTAACCAATCAAGTGAAGCCAATCAGTCACGTGACCACAACAAACTCTCCACGCAGCCGGCGCAGGCCAGTGACGTTGAGATTCTGGACTCGGTTTGAGATGAAAGCGGTTTGAGAGAAAGACGTTCGGACGGTTCCTGAAAGAATGGCGACAGAAGCTGGCGAAGAGAAGTAAGAGCACCCCTGGCCTCACGAGCAATGTTCACCTTTCAGTCGTCTAAAAAGAATAGTTACATCATGCGCTGTCAGCTGTGTCTGCCAAAACTTGTAGATGTTTCAGCCTACATGAACTCGACGTCAAATTTGAGAAAACACGTTGCGGTAAGTTTGCCTTTATTTTTTTATTTTTTTGTGTAATAATGTCAGCTCTATTTCAACAGCCTGCATAACTTTAAAACTGTGTATGACGTGACTATTGAATGTTACGTGGTGTGTTACTAAAAATGTGTTCACACTCTTGTGTGAGCACACATGAGCAAAATGCTAATGTAGCTAAAAACAAATGGTTTGCTACATAATGGGACGGCTGGTGGAAGATGTAGCTACACATGCTGACAGTCCCCTCAGATTTTTAAAGTCACAAACCTCCAATAAGTGTCTTAGTGGAACACAATTTGTTAAGTGTCCTTGGGTGTCCTGAAAGGCGCTTTTAAATAAAATGATTATTATTATTATTATTACAGTTGATTCATACAGGCCTAGTAGGAAACAAACCAAAATGCATAAAACGTCACAGTATTATACTATTTGTCTAAAAAATGTTCAATACAGAAACAACTGGACTTAATTTGTAACAGAAGATGTTTCGCTCTTCATCCGAGGAGCTTTCTCAATTCAATTCAAAACCAGTTTTTATCAGTTGCATCAAATAGCCAAAGCAAAATCTTACATTCCAAAATGGATCGGGTTTTAAGCATCCAGACACTGGAACAATCTGTTCATTGATATTCAGCCAGAAGATAGCTATTTGCACATAAAAAGAAGACGATCAACCTAATTATTGTTGACATGCTGCTGTTGTTATGCTGCTCACAGAGGGCTGAGTGATGCAATAACAGCATTGTATGTGTGTGATAGTGTCTCTCTCTCGATCGATCAAGAGTATGTAATAATAATAATAATAATAAACTTTATTTGTATAGCACCTTCCTACAATGCCTTGCATTGACCACGGTGCTTAACAGGACAGAATATATAAAAACAGGTACAATAAATCAGTGAAAATAAAATAAAAGCAACAGCAATAAAATGAGACAATGGAGATAAAAATGCTACATACTAAAATACCAAAGTAATAAAAGTTACACACTGAAAGCTTTTTTGAACAAGTGGGTCTTCAGTCTGGTTTTGAACAGAGTCAGATCAGAGGTGGCACGCAGGCAGCTCAAGGGGGAGGCTGTTCCAGGCTTTTGGGCCGGCAACAGAAAAGACCTGTCTCCCCATTGTTTGTACCTTGAGAATGTCAAGAGCCACTCAGCTCCTGTTGAATAGCAAGCAGCCATCAGTGGGCTGATGTCCTCTGTTTATCAAGTGAATAGCTAGTTTCTGGAAGTCAGCTAACTGGTTAAACTACTTTTTTACTGAGTTTTTGCAGCTCCTCAGACGAAATGTTTCAACAAAGCAGAATCTGTTCAGAAGACCTGACATCCTTGTTAGATTTGTTTGACCTGAATTATTGAGCAGCATCAGGACATAAATGATGCTCCTAATTTAAAAAGGCTTCTTCTTGTAACTTTTCAGGGGAAAAAAGTATATTTGAATTTGTTGTTATCCAGTTATGATTGCGGTTTTGGGCTTGAAAGTATCTTTTTCTCTCTCTCTCTAAAATAAACTAAAAACATTTTTGCCCTGGCAAACTGCTTTGGTTTCATATTTGAACATTACAGTACAAACTAAAATAAACAACAAGGGTTAATTGTATTTAAGTTACTTTATTTAGTAACGTATTATTAAGTCTCAAACATATACAGTATACTGTATATAACAAACAAAGCTTTTTGTTTTGTTTTTTGAATGTCCAGAGGACCAGCTTTTTTAAATCATTATTATTAACTCAATGCTTTGGCATGTCTTTGAAAATGTAATAGGTTTATCTGAAATGTTTGATGTGTGGATTATATATTCTTATTCTGTTTTATTTATTTATTTGTGAACAGAGGATCCACTCGAACAGCTTGATGAAATACACTGAGTTGGTAGATTCCAACAAGAAGCGAAAATCCTCCTCCTCTGATGAGCCACCGATGAAGAGTGTGAGAATCTTCTGTGCACATGGGCTTCCTCCTGCCAACACTACGTTGCAAGACAAGGAAGAAGCTTGTCTCATCTTGCAAAGTGTGTGCACCTCTCATCGATGCCCTGCTGGATGGGACCTTAAAATCTGGTAAATATAAAAACATCAGTGTGTGTGTGTGTGTGTGCACATAACAAAACATTACATGCACATGCTATAAATAATGCATAAGTGTAGTAATTCTTTGCAAAAATGTTTTTAAAGGTCTCAACTACATCAAGGATGACTTGGACACTAACACTGATGATTGATGACAACAGCACAAACAGCAGCCACTCTGATGAAGAAGACTTCTTTGGATCCATTAAGACCAGAAAACCAGGAGAGTTGGAGAGGTATCTTTCATGTCCATCTACTGGAGGTATGAATCTGTTACACTCTTTTCCTCAAATCAAGCGGTTGTCACTCAAAGTCAACACAAGTCTTCCAGCATCTGCAGCTTGTGAGAGACTCTTTATTCATGCAGGGCTCCTTTTAACTGCTAAGAGATCACAGCTTCACTGCAAAAACCTTGAGAGCCAGCTACTCTTAAAGCTTAACAGTCACATTATTGAATAATGTTTCACTGAGTTTATGCTGTCAGTTGTTCTACTGATTAAGTTCAGGAATACACAGTCCTTTGCCTGAAGTGTAGGACTGTGTTTCAGTTTATACTTAAACAGTTAGTTCTGTTTATAGGATGTCAAAATGTAAGAAAATGAGTTCCAACTGGTAGAAACAAAGTTTTGCAGAAAGTCTATTAATACAGTATTTAGCTGAATTATTTTGGATACAGTTGCCTTTGTGTTTTTTATTTATTTTTATTTATAACAATGTAAAAGATAAGTGGTTTATTTCTAAATCCTTTTGCCTTTGTGTTTTTATTTATAACAATGTATATTCAGTCTCATTAAAAGTTATGTTTCCTTGTAAATCCATTTGCATGTTATAATTTAATGACACGAGATGGTACTCCGCAGTTACTCACTACTTGAGTAGGTTATAATCAAAGTACTTTTTTACTTTTACTCAAGTAAATTTTTGGATGCCTACTCACTACTTTTACTTGAGTAATATTTGGTTCAAGTAACAATACTTTTACTTGAGTAAAAATTTTGAATACTCTACCCACCTCTGGTTGCACTGAGTGGACTGACTGATAAGGGAACAGACAATGCTTAGGCAATGAATAGCACATAGACACAGACTTGTATACATGGACTAACGAGACACAACCACACATAACTGGACAAGACGCACAGGTGAAACAGATCAGGAGATACAGTAATGTTCAGTCAGGTCATCTGGACAGTTTCTTATTTATTTATTTATTTATTTTGTACTTAGACATTTCACCCTCCATCCAGAAGACTTCATCAGTCTGAGGAAACACCAAACAAAACATTGTTGTATTTTATACCTGGATTATTGAACATGGACTTTGGCAGATCAGGAGATAATTTACTTGGAGAAAACACTAGGGAGGGCAGGCGTAGGTGACCACAAGAGGGCACCATCCTGACTGTTACAAGTACTTAAATGTGAATCTGAATGACAACTTCAGCTGGGGAAACAACACTACCAGCCTGAGATCAAGAAAGCCCATCAACGTCCCTACTTCCTCAGGTGGCTGAGGCAAGCTGGTCTGGGAAGCTCAGTCCTCACCTCCTTCTACAGGTGTGCAGCATCAACGTGTGGCATGGAGGCTGCACAGCCTGTAGAAAGGACAGCTCTGCAGAGAGTCCTGAAGGCTGCACAGACGTCTGTTGGAGTCAGCCTCCCCACCATCATAGACATCTACACCTCCAGACGCAGGAAGAGGGCCACCTGCATCAGGAAGGACCCCACTCTCCCAGCACACTCACTTTTTGCCCTGCTCCCCTCAGACAGAAAGATACAGAGCATTAAGTGTAGAATCACCAGACTGAGGAACAGCTTATACCCTGAAGTTGTTAGACTCATAAATCCCTAACCAGGATAATCAATGTAAGGGAAAAAAAAATTAAAAAAAAGGAAATAAAAGTCAGTGTAATGCCACTTTAATTGGTAATATGTGACTTATCTGTGCTGCTGATCTTTTGCCTTTAAACCACATGTATTGTATTCATACCCATCTGCTCACTACAGACTCATGTTCTGGCTGCTGTTTAATATACCATATTATTTTACATTATTAGTGTTCAGACTATATCTTAGATCCTTGTATACTTTTTCTTTTTATACTGTATATTTTTGTTACCTTTGGGCGTAGTTGGGACCGTGAGTACACAATTTAATTCCACTTCATGTACCACATGTGCGACAATAAAGTACCTTGAACCTTGAACTTGAACAGTTTTTAAATTGAGAGCAATTCCACAACTCTCTCCTTTGTCTGCTGCAAAACTTTCCCACAAATCTTCCCCAAAGCATCTTCTTCCATCTTTGCTAAAACTCTATGCTATTTGTGCAGTTTTAAGTTGTTTTTGGTTGCACTACTACTTTTTGCAGATAAAGATAATAACGTGAGACTCTGTTCTGTCTTGTATCTTTTTTTTTAGCTTCTTGTGTTTATATATTTGTTTCCTGCCTTCTCCACCGTTTATTCATTTATGTTGTCAGCTCCTGCTGTCCCTGTCTCTTATTGTCCTTCCCCAGATGTCGTCATTATGTCTTGTTAGTGTCCCTATAAGTTAGATCATTATTATTATTATTATTAGACTAAAGTTCTAGTCTTGTATTCCCTTGTCGTCCGTGCATTGCGTTTTCTAGCCGTCATGTTCTGTCTTCCTCTGTGTATCATTGCTCCTATCATCATATTTTGCTGCCATGTCAGCCTTTTTTGTTTCTGTAAATAAATGTTCTTCTTTAGTTTACTCCTATTTTTCCTGAGTCTTTTCTGCATTTATGTTCAACACAGCACAAATAATGATAAATAATCAAATACACCCAATAGTTTTACTATTGCTTTTCTACCAGATTTTCTCAATGAACTGAACAAGTTTACGGTTTCTCTTCCATAATGTTACCATTCATATCATTCTTTATGTTTATTTTCCTATTAAGGTGCAATCAGATTTTTTTCGTTAAAAAAAATCTGTTTTTCTCTTTTGTAATAAAATTGCATAATGACTAAGCTGTAGCCTGCAGTAAAAAAACAAGCAGCTGAGAGTTAACGTTAAATAAAGCTGAGGACATCACAGCTGAACATTAAAGTTACTTTAAGCTCTTCTACGTTTAATTCTCATTGACATGGAGAGATGTAGCTGTGAGCCACACCATGTACGCTACAATTAAAATCACTGAACTGCATTCACCATAAAATAGTCCTCTGTCTGTCTGTCAGCCAGGCTGTGAGCGCTCGTTTACCCACTGAAGGTCAGGGACACTGAAGTCATTACCAGCAGCAACACTTAAATGAGTCCAGCAACATGCTCTCACTGAGGCAAAGTGCACATATTTTGTGTAAATTACACATTTGTTCATGTTGAACTGAGGCATGATGTAAAAAAATTGCATGTTTTGGCAAAACTTTTCTTTCAAGAATGCCGAATTTGCAAGAGTTCTGTTGTCAAATAACCCAGTCCTGCTCTGCAGGTGCGAACTTTTAGTCAGAGTCAGAGAGTCAGAGAGTCTTTATTGTCATTTGCACCGCATGTGGTACATGAGATGAAAACGAGATTATGTACACGAGGTCCCAGTTACATCCAACAACAATGAAAGAGAAAAACAGTAATAACATCTAGAACTAACTAAGAAAAGCATCAACTAGTAATACACTAAGCCTAATATAGTGGGAATAAACAGCAGCACGAACATGAGTTTGTATGAGCAGATGGTCACAGATGAATACAGCAACAAGAAAACAGATCAGCATCAGCATGATGTGATATTTTGCAGTGTTTATTTTTATTTATTTTTTTATTTATTCATGAGTCTAACAGCCTCAGGGTAGAAGCTGTTCCTCAGTCTAGTGGTTCTACATT
>JBBPBX010011415.1:0-21316 GCA_038048925.1 Garcialebias charrua | reverse complement strand
ATATTATATATATATTTTTTTTTTACCTGAATAATTCCTTTCCAGCAACAACTGAGTTTTTACTCATAATATGGGAATGCACTGTTCAGATAGATTTTTTTATCGTCAACAAGAAAAAAAAGCCAAGTGACTGCAAACTTTTTATTACATCTTTAAAAGCCATGCTTTATAGAGTTGGAAAGTCAGGACAGACAGTTCCAACAGCTCGGAAAAGCAACAAAAAACTGTTTTTCTCCACCACAATGACATTTTGGTCAACCAGAGCTAGATTTAGTCAGTTGTTTTTTAAACCATTTTAAAATACCTCTGTCTGGTATGAACTTGTTTTCCTTTAGGAGTTTTCTCTAAAGTATGTTGTCCACTGGTGTTGGCTGTATTAGCATGGTTGATATACAGGTGCATCTAAAAAAAATAGAATATTGTGAATAAATTGTATTTTTTTTTGTTAATCATTTCAGAACGTGAAACTCATAAATTATATAGATTCATTTACACACAGAGTAAAAAAATAAAAAAATGTATTTCTTGTAATTTTGATGATTATGGTTTACAAATTAATTCAACCTTTATTTAAACAGAAAAGTCATATTGAGCCTCAAAGACTCATTTACAAGTGAGACCTGTTGGACAGACAATAAAAGTGGTGAAAAATGACACATAGGGTTTGGAGACAAAACATTTAAGGACAGCCAGAGGCGAATCCAGAGTCCTGAAATGATGACAGAATGTTTAGTCAGCTGGGCTCCTCTGAAAAGTCTGTGGAATTCCTCAGTAGAAGGATTTGGAGGGTGAGAGCGTTAGGTTTACAAAATTTCTCCAGGCATGTTGAGATAAGACGGCCTGTCAAGGGCAGTCAAGGAGCCGACTTTCATATGAGCACGATTGTTTTAATAATAATAATAATAATAATGATTTTAATTTGTAACGCACTTTACATTAACAAAAATCTCAAAGTTTTGGGGACAAGCAGAACTTTAATGACATCTACCTTCAGTCTGTGTCGGTCCACTCGCGTCCAAAATGTCCAAATTAAAATGACCAGACCAATGGAACATGCCTGAGAAAATCCCTGAGATCTAATCCATTCAGCCAAAAGTCATGTTTCTCGAGACATGAACCAAGCCATCATGTAAGGCAGGCAGCCTGACCAGATCCAGATTTGCTGCCGACGTCTTCCTTGTGTGTTGATAGACCAGGAACCAGCCAAATCCAAAAAGCAGGAACCAGTTATCATAAATCCAATTAAATATGCGTCCTTAAGATCCACAGATGACAGCAGAGATAGACACATCATCAAGTCTTCCAAGTCGATGAGATATCCAGCTGTGTGCATGCCAACAGGGCAAATTGGCTCGCCTACAGCCTGTCTTCTTTTTGAAGAAATGTTATCAGTTGTGTTGAGGGACCAACTGACCAAATTGAAGTCCATAGTTATGATTCGGAAGATTTTGTAGAAGAGAGGCTCTCAGACAGTTTCACAGACAAGACAAAGAAAAGCGGAAACCGAGAGGAGACGTCCGCCCTTGAGAAGAGCAAGTGTTGAATGAAAACCAATGATGAAAAAAACAAACAAAAAAAAACAATCTCT
The DNA here is from genome assembly GCA_038048925.1 of Garcialebias charrua. NCBI lineage: Eukaryota > Metazoa > Chordata > Actinopteri > Cyprinodontiformes > Rivulidae > Garcialebias > Garcialebias charrua. The sequence continues at coordinate 19,728 of JBBPBX010011415.1, read as the reverse complement.
CAGAAAACCCTGATGCATGCTCAATAATCCAGGTTAAAAAAAAAAACTGGTTGATCCACTGTGAGTGGGTGCTATTTATAAGACTGAGCTGAATACATCTCATCAGACTGAGGTAGTCTTTTGGATGAAAGACAAAACGTTTCTACAATTTTCTTGCTTTGTTTTGTTTTTTGAATGTCCAGATGACCAGACTTAGCTTTTTTAAATGTCTCAGAAAATTAGAACATTATGCTATCAGCTTCTGGTACCTTTGGCAGTGTGGGCAGGAGCTGAGTCTTGCTGGAAAATTAAATCAGCATCTCCATAAAGCTCTTCAGCAGACGGAAGCATGAAGTGTCTAAAATGATGCTGCGTGGACTGTGGACTTCAGAAAACTCAGTGAACCAACACCAGCAGATGACATGGACCCAAACCATCACTGACTGTGGAAACTTCACATTGAACTTCAAGCAACGCAGATTCTGGGCCTCTCCACTCTTCCTCCAGACTCTGAGACCTTGATTTAAGACACTTCTGATGTTGTCTCTTGTTCAGGAGTGGGTTAACTTGAGGAATGAGACATTTGCAGTTCATGTCTATGTAACGCCTAAAGGCCAGGCAGTTGACTGCGGCTACAAAAGCAGCATCAGAAGAGTGTCCTTTAAAAGAGCCTGAGGTGTGAATGAAAACAGGAGGCCATGGTTTCAGTTTTGGTGTATATATATATTAAAGTGATTGTGCACAAAATAAGACAAAAACAAAAACAGAAAAGACAAAAACAACAAGAGTCACAATAGTTGAGTCACCAAATACATGTACTCATTTCAAAGTCCATTATCAAGTCCATAGTTCTAGCTCGCCATCTGTAAATCCATGTTGGAGATTCTGGTCCAAAGAAAAAAACCCGACCTATAGGTCAGAAATACACATTAAGAATTTCATTCCAATTAAAATAACCAACTGTCATATAGCATGTACAGATATATAAAGAAAATAAACATCTTGATATATATAATCATTCAAAATCAACATTTACTGTAAGTAATTGTCAATCAACCATGGTTTAAGTATAGTTAACTAGAAATAATGTAATTCAGAATCATATTTCCAGTCAATCAATTTAAAGTGATCATATTTTCAGTCAATCAATTTAAAGTGATCATATTTCCAGTCAATCAATTTAAAGTGATCATATTTCCAGTCAATCAATTTAAAGTGATCATATTTCCAGTCAATCAATTTAAAGTGCACTTTCAATAATCATTTATCAAAAAATGATTATTTAACATCAAGTCTTCTAAAATAATCAGAGAAAAAAAGATATTGCGCAATATAAGTTCAAACAAAAGTGTAGCTACATTCTTTTCAGTTGATTTTACAGGCATACCAACTTCATTGTCATTTTAGTTTCAATATAAAAAGTCTTAAAACGCACACAAAACATAAGTAATGCAACCAACAACTGAGTGCATATACCAGACCTGTGTCCACAATTCAGCTTCCATTTTATATAAATATATAAAAAACAATTGTTTTACCTCTTCAACTGAGTGAGGAGTACTTAACCTCAATGCACAGCCTGGTGGTGATTAATGGCAGAATCCCACAAGAGTTTGAATTAGAGCCACCAGTAACTCTGGTAAAACAACATTTCAATGAGCAATCACATGGTTGTCTTAAACATGAACAATATTGCTATAAGATATCAAGCTCACCATGTATTTTGAGTTGCAATTTGCTGATCTGAAGAGTGCAGCAATTTGTTTGGGAGACGCCCAGTGGAGCACACCACAGCCACAGTGGAGAAAGAGGAAGTGAACTATGACCCATGGCTTAAAAAAGTTAGAGAGTTGGGGCAACACAGGAAGTGGACCCGCCAAAATAAATGTCATAGACTAGATGTGGGTTACATCTAGGAGTTAATCAGCTGATTAGGGTGTGAAACCAGGAGTTTCCAATATTGGACCTCTTCCAGCCTGGCCCTCGCCTTCCTACGCAGCTCCGCTCAATTCTATTTCCCTTCACTGCTCCGTCTGGGACTTCTCCCATAGACAACGATTTCTCCGGTAGATTTTTGACCGGACCAATCAGAGAACAGAAGGGGCGGAGTTTTTGGCCCCTAACCCACGCCCCCACCTGTCCCAGCGCGCAGCCAGCGAGCATTCGCATGTTCTCATTCAAAGCGATGCAAAGCGATGCAGGACTGTTTTATATGTGACACAAATGTATTAATTTCCCCTTCTTAATCCCTTATCTGGAGTTTTCTTTTGTTTTTTTGCCAAAAGTCAAGTGATCGCTCCCTCCTCCCTCCTCCTCCTCCTCTCCCTCCGCTGAGTGCAATGATGAGGAAATGCCTCAGGTTGTCACGAGAGAATTAAACTAGGGTTTTACGTTGCTGCCCGAGTCCCTGCAGATTTTCTGGTCTTCTGGACCAGCGCTCCATGGTTTTATTTTATTTTTTAGAACGTTTTATTAACATATAAACACAGAATATGCAGCGGCAGCGAGAGGCGTGTGGAGGAGGCGCAGCAGGAGGCGGAGCTGATGATGATCTCAAGTTCACCAGAGCACGGGCTCTGAGGGGGAGGGAGCAGAATGCTTTTCCCTGTTCAAAATTTTTCTAAGATCCAATGGTTTTGTTCCTCAACAGAGGCCACGCCTCCAGCAAGAATCGGTTCTCTATGGAGAAACTCCAGACCCTAGTACGATGTGCGAAGTGAAGGACAAGGGTCTGGTTTTAACCAGGCTAGACCTCTTCACAATATTCAAAAATTCTGAGACACTAAATTTTGGTTTTTCATTACTTGTACTACAAGAAATAAAGGCTTGGAATACATTTACGTGTAATGGATATACGAGTTTCACTTAATGAATTAATTAACAAAATTGAAAATGTTCATGATATCCTAACATTTTGAGACGCGCCTGTAAAACCATAAACAGTGAGTCAAAAATAAAGATCAGGAGTAAACTGTGTTCAGCTACTCCAAAGCAGATCTATTAAAAATGATTTGATTGAGACCCAAATCTGATATTTGCAATTGGCTTGGGATAGCCGCAAAATTATTTTAAATAAAATGTTTCAACTTTAAATTAAATGGCAGCAGCAAAATGGTCTGACTATTGTATATATAGGCACAATAATAAAACAATAAAAAGATAAACACAATACCAAATGTAAACTAATTACAATATTAATCAATTTAATTAATTGCTAATTAATTGTTAATTTATTTACTTAATTAGGATCAATTTTACAAATAAAAATATTATTTATAATAACAAGTGACACAAAGGGAAACCTTTATACATAGTTTTACAGCCTCTGTGGACAGACTGCAACACTGAAGGCATCATTTACAGAGAAGGTTGATTTCCACAATGTTTTTTTCCTGCAACTTGCACTACAATCCAACAAGAACACAGCTGGGAAAAACACAGCTGCAGTAAAACCAAAGTTGACTTTTAGCTTCTATTATAAATGCATTTCCTAGTTTATGCTTTTTCTTCCTGTTCCATGTATTGTGTATTATTGTTCATCTGATCTGCTTCTGTCTATTGTGAGACTGTTGTCACGCACTTTCACAAATGTCTTGGTTAATTCATGCATTTGCATTATAAATAAAGCACAACCAAAAATGCATTTGTATTATAAATAAAACACAGCCAAAATGTGACCTATGAAAGCTCAGGAATGACTTTCCATGGTTTCCCTCTTTGTTTGCAATTTGCATGTAGTCATTTTCCTGTTAACTTTATTGACAGTGAACGTTTTATGCAAATCTGTTGTATCGAGATGCACTTACACCTGTTTACTGGCTAAATTACATTATGAGAAAAACATTAAATAAAATAGCAATCTTTGCATATTGTAATTTATTATATTTCCAAGCTAATATTCTTGCAGATCCTTTTTTGTTGAACTTCCTTTCTGAGTAATTATTTTGTTTACAGCTAAAGTTTTGACCTGCTACAACAGGTAAACCGCAGTTGTTAACATGACTCATGGCTCAGTGAGCTATTACAGAAAACTGGCATGCACAGTGAAAGTCTCTCCCCCAAATGAAAGTCAGCCATTTGGCTGATGTATAAGAGGTCTGTTTTTTATGGTTTCCACCCATGAGCTCATCTCATTTCTGTTTTGTGCCTCCTCATCTTTTCTCTCAAGTCTCTGACCCAGAAATCAGTGTCAGAGCAACATCCTGAAGGATGTTTCAATTCCTAAAATGTATCTGGATCAGGGAACATCAGGAGAGAGGGGGCTTTCCTTTGGAACTTTGAATAAGTGGAGTCAGAGCTTTGCTCAAAGTATTTTCATCCTGTTTTTATACAATGTTTTTAATTAAAAAAATAATTATCTTATTAAGAACTTGAAAAATGGACCACAGCTACAGAGGATTTCAGCCACTTTATTGAAAGAACTGAGATTTCTGACACTGAAATTGACAAATTTAGATTGGAAGTAAATAAGTGAATTTTGTATTAACTGTATCCAAACAAGATTTTTCACCCCAACATTCACTGAACATGAAGAAGACAAAAGAGACTCATCGAAGTGACACAAACTAAAGCTTGTTTCCTCAAGATGTGATTTAATGTCATTGACTCAATAAGCTAAATTAGCAAAATAGTTCCTTCTAGGAAATCTAGGAATTTTCTATTTCAGCTATAGGTTTTTCTTTAAAGGACAACACCCACCGTGACAGTAACAATTCACCATTTTGGACAATTACTGTAGTAGAATATGATGTCTATTTTCATTTTTTCATTTGGGCCAGGCAGTGTAAAAAATAACAAAAAAATAACAAAAAACAATGGAGTCCCGGAAACATCCGAAAACCCCGCTGAAGATTACCAAAGTCCAGAGTGATGTCAATACAGGCTCCACTCAGAAGGCACGAGTGAGTTCACGATGGAGGCTTATGAGCGTCAGAGTTAAAACTGCAGTTAAACTTGTGTCCTATGTGGCTGCACCAGGTTCTAAATATTTCCTGGTGGGCTGTTGGTTCAGGACCAGCGCTCCATGTTTTTATTTTATTTCTTAGAACTTTTTAATAAGCCGCTAACCCGCCCGCCGCGGACACACCGTCACCCGCGCGCGGGCAGCCACTGACACACAGAGGGGACCTCATGTCACCCGCGCGCGGGCAGCCGCTGACACACAGAGGGGACCTCACGTCACCCGCGCGCGGGCAGCGACTGACACACAGAGGGGACCTCATGCGCGGACACACCGTCACCCGCGCGGTTACGAACAGCAGACACACGTACGTTCCACCAGTTTAAATCCCCTTTCATGAAAAAGTGGCATGAATATTACCAAACTATGGTATATTTAAAAGCTTGCTCTATTATTCATTCTGTTCTGATGTCAAAAATAAAATTGAGCAAAAGACTTACCCGCAAAACCTCCCAACTGTGGAGGGGCGAGCCTTCTTCTGGTCGGTCCACTTTATAAATCCATTATGAATCCTTTGATTTTGGGTAAATAATGAACACTAACGCCATCCTTCGAGGTATTGCTGCAGAACTAAGCAACACATCATTTTTATTAGTTGTATTCGTAACTACTTTGGTAGTTTTCTGGTCAGAAATAAGGAAACTAGTTCATGCATGCTTGTTAGAGCTCCGCCTGCATTCAAGGCGGATACTTCAGTGACGTCAATGCCCATATATGGAGAGGGGCAGATTTTTCCGGAGCTGCTGTTAAAATATGCTAAAAATCATGAAATAACACATTTAGCATTATTTCTCTACAATATCAATAAACTCTCCTGTTTTATTATTTAATTCACTACTAAATATTAATGGCAATGCAATTTGAAAACATGGTGGGTCATGGACTTTAACCTAAAGTCATAGTGAAATTGACTCATCACATTGTTATAATTACTTACCCCTTCATCTTTAATTCAGTTCAATTCAAAAATACTTTATTAATCCCAAAGGGAAGTTAATTGTTGTTGTAGCTCATATTTGTTTCTCTGGAGTTGTTCTAGATGCTGATGGCTTTGGGAAGGAAGGATCTCTTGTAGTAGTCCATCCCACAGCGGATCTGAAGAAACAGGCTGCAGATGCTGATCCATTCACCCAGACCCAGCAGACCTCTCGGTCCTCTTGGGCAGCAAGACTGCCTGAATGCCAAGCAGAACTCCTCCCCGAGCAATGGCCCTTTCTCCCAAGCAGCCAGCTGAGTCCCTCGTTGCTGCGGACTTAACTGCAGGTGCCGGTGGACGATCTCAGTTTTCCTGCTGTCACGAGTCGTATTTCTCGCTACCTCCAAGATCTCAGCGGTCAGGCACTCAAGCACTGCCTCCAGGTAGATGGTAATGCATCCACGGCAACTTTTTTTTCAACTCATTTGGGATCTGGGGCTGTACTTGAGGTACAGTATTTGAGCTTTTGAGATGTTAATCAACAGCTCCCAGTTGTAGAAAACCAGCTTGTTGTTATGGTTGCACATCAAAACAAATGTCCAATAGTAAAAAATAAAGGTTTCAGTAAAAATCCTTCCCACAGCACAGCATCTGATACCAGAGGAAACAATCATTCAAAAACAGTGATTTACATCCAGAAAAACAAATCATTAAAGTTTTCAAAAGCAAAATCTCAGAATGAATGTATGAGAACTATTGCAACATGCATCTACCTTGAGCGGCGCAATTCTGGAACTCATCATACCATTTGGCATAAATCATGCCATAGTGTGTCTCTTAATGATATCCACATCAGCAAAATTATATAAAAAACATAATTTTTTAGCAACAATGAAATTCAATTTATCAAGTTATCAAAATGTTTAAAGAGAACAAGAAGTTAACCATGTTGCAGTTTTTGTTCACCTAAACACACCTTTGCAGGGATTGTGTAAATTTTTGTTATGAAAAATTGGTTTTGCCAACATAATCAAATAATTTCAGTGATACACAGTCACAACCCCAACAGGAGTCAACAAAAAAAAGTCTGACATAATATTTCCTACTTTATTTTTTAGACAACATAAACTATGTTCAACTCATTTTGACCCTCTTCAGATTCCTTTTGGGGATCCCAAGATGTTTCAGAGTGAGATGGGGGAGCATGACTCGCTGTGGCAACCCCTGAAGAAGGAAAACCTGAAAGAATTAGTTATGCGATTTACATTTCAGCTCTGTTCTGCTTGCTGGTTATCCTTGTGATTACAAAGTTCAATGGTGTCTAGACCAGTGTAGTAATATAGGAAAGGGTCAGTTTAATGACTTACCTATATTTTAGATGTATAAATTGGCAGGGTTTAGACTGACACAAAAATACATCATTAATTAAACGAGTTCTCTCTTTTTCAGCTTAATACCAATAATTCTATACCTTGACCAGATGTAATTCACAGGAAACGTTAAACTTATGTTGGCACAGCAGGACTGGACCATTTATTTAACATAATTGTAAATTACATCACACATTTGTACATGATTGGTTGATTATTTTTCCTATAATTAACTTCAGCACAGATGAAATATGCGTCCGTAATTTCATAGGAACAACAGAACAAGTAAAATATGATATTTTACTCATTTCTGCAGGTACATTAACTTAGTTTCTGGCTTAGGAAGATAAAGGTTCAGAGATTAGTTCATGTCAGAAATTTTAAAGGGTTAGTTTAAGACGCCAGTATATATGATAAAAGCTGATTACAACTGTCTTAACTTCATTAACAACACTGTTGATCTGTTGGTTTGATTAAGACAACGTCATCACAGCATCACATATCAGGAAGGAAATGGAGGAAAAGAAGTTAAAGGTGGAGTCTGCAGTTTCTGTAGAACATCAGCACTTAGAAAAAATTTCAACAAGCAAAGCATTCTGATCCCTCCCCCTCAGAGCCATATATGGCACTGCCCCCTTGTGGTCTGTTAAAATTCAAATTCAAGCTCTGTTTTTATTGGCTGATTCGAATTCAAGCTCGGTTTTTATTGGCTGGTTACAAACTTTGTTTTTATTGGCTGGAAAATGGCGGGTCACTTTTTCTTTTTAGAAATGCTTATTTACCACCTGGAGAAGCAAGGGGACAATATTTTTTTTTAGTTTTTTTCAGAGATTACCTCTCTAACATCAATCTAGTGACAGAGTGAAGAAATATGTTAAAAATATATTGTTAGAAAAGTTACATATAGCAGCTTTAAGAGTCAGGGAGTTATCTTGATGTGTTTTAACCAGAAACATGGCAGTTCTCCGGCCGATCTCGGCTACACGTTGGTACCCTTGGCAAAGCATTTGACGACTTTTATTACCTCGTGAAGATGGTCAGTCTCCCTCGGTCCAGTTTGGTCAGTTCGTTTACCGTTCTCAGCGTCTCCAGACGTGCGCCTTGACTCGAACCGAAAGTAACGGCAGCTCCTGGTGTTGTTGTTCAAGATAAGACGTTCCTTAAAGGAATGTCAATAAAAGAGAGCTTTTTCAGTTGTTTTTTTTTTGTAATTTTTTATTTTCATAGATTCCCAAGAAAGTATACATTACAGAACTTTTAAGTATTTAACAGAAAAACGTCCAATATAAAAAGTCACTATATCACAAAATGAACGTCATCATTTAAAATATACTGTATTGGACAATTATAGCATTGTCTTATGAGAGTCAAGACAAAATTTCAACTTCACTTCCCTGAGAAATTTTATAATGTAATTAGTAATTAGTGTGAAAAAAAAGAACAAATTTAAAAAGTAAAAAAGCAACCCACACATAGCGATAAATAAAAAAATAAAAATAAATAAATAAACAGAAACGACCAACCAAAACATATAAAATAAAAGCACAATAATGTTGAGTGGTTAAACTAAGGAGGGTGGATTATCTGGGTGATTTTATCAAGGTTGTTTTCAAAATATGAAATCAATTCTTTTAAGTTTTACATAGTCCACCCAATTCTGCCACCTCTGACAGAATTGTTCAGTCTTGTAGTTGAGAAAGGCTGTTATTTTTTCCATTTTATATATATTAAATGTTATGTCGATCCAGTCATCTAAGGTAGGTTTGTCTTGTGATAACCATTTTCTTGTAATGTTTTTCTTACTTGCTGTTAATAAAATAGTCATCAAATATTTTGTTTTTTTTGAAGACTCTTGAGGAATTATGCCAAAATACATAAGCTTGATTTCCAAAGGAATGTTTCGCTTGAAAATTTTTTGTAAGGCATTATGTAACTCTTTCCAGTAATCTTTTATAATTGGGCAGTCCCAAAAGACATGAAAATGGTTTGCATCTTGATTTCCACATTTTCTCCAGCATATAGGAGGATTTCCATCATAGTGGCTTTTCTGAGCAGGTGTGATAAAAAATCTTACTAAATTTTTCCATCCATATTCTTGCCATTGTAAGGATTTATTATATGTCCATTGGTTTCTCCACATTAGTGTCCATTCCTCCTCTGTTATTGTTAAATTGCCCTCGCTTTCCCATCTTGCTTTAATGTGTAGTGTTGAATTGTTTTTTAGATCTGTTAAGTTTTTATATATAAGTGAAATAATTTTCCCTGTGATTTTTGATTTGTAGGCATTAATAAAGATTTCCATTAGGTTTATATTCTTATCAGTAATTGGCTCAATTTTTTGATTAACAAAGTTTCTTATTTGTAAATATCGATAAAAGTCCTGCTTGTCCAGAGAATATTTCCTCTTAAGAGTTTCGAAATCATCTAAGATTTTGTTGTTCATTATTGTACATAAAGCAGTAATTCCTTTGGAGGTCCAGTTCTTAAACCTAGCATCCAGTTTGTTTGGAGTGAAATCTGAATCATATGCAATCCATTTTATGGCCGCTAGGTCGTGTTCTAGTGCATTTTTTTTGACAATATTTTTCCACACATTAAGAGTTGTTTTAATCCAGCGGTTATCTATATTATTTATGTAACATTGTATTTTTTCATCAGCCAAAATTGCCTGTATAGGAATTGGTGTCTCTTTCATTTCAATAGTTTTCCATTTAGCATCATATTTTGGGTCGCACCAATATATCAATGTTCTTACTTGTGCTGCTAAATAATAATCTCTTATTGAAGGTAACCCCCAACCTCCCATTTTCTTTTCAAGTTGTAAGACCTTATATCTAATTCTAGGTCTTTTACCCTGCCAAATATATCTTGATAATAACTTGTCCCATTCGTTGAAAACTTTTTGATTGATTTCAATTGGTAAAGTTTGAAATAAATATAATAAGCTTTTTCAGTTGTTGAAGATGACTTATAACGTGGCATGTTATAGTTTAAGACACCAGTATATATGATAAAAGCTGATTACAACTGTCTTAACTTCATTAACAACACTGTTGATCTGTTGGTTTGATTAAGACAACGTCATCACAGCATCACATATGGGACCTATTAATGATAAAAGCAAAAACAGATATTATTCAATCTTGATATTTAAGTAGGGCAAAAACAAAACTCTCTTATGAGGAGATTCATGTCCTGAGCTCAAACTAAAATGAGATAAACAGTGTCACTGAATCTTCACTGCAGGTTTGAGAAGAAAAATGAATAATGATCAACATTTTGAAATAGCATTGGATTTCCAACTTGAATTAAACAGTCTTTGACTATCAAACATGCTTATACAAGTAACACAAGGTTATTCATTAACACAAAAATAGAGGAATAAGAGAGTCTCTTATGACTTATTGTGTTTTGATATGACTTATTGTGTTTTGATTCAAAATAATGTAATAAAATAGTGTTTACTTGTCTCCTTGAGAGCCTCAGGAGCACTGTACCACTCAGAGTTTCAGAGAGATGTGAAAAGGTGTACATCCACGTCAGAGATGAGGGGGTCTATCTCACTACACCAGTTGCATTCATGATGATGTGTGTTAGACTGAAAACCAAGAAAAAAGGCAATATTTAAAATATAGTGCTGGCATATTTGCAGTCTTTAGCACAGATGCAAGACATTCCAAAATCGTTTTTTGATCTGGTGTTGTGTGGTGCAGATTCATGAGAACAAAAAGTATGAATGTTTATCTCAAGATGTCTGATAAATCTGAAATTTAACAAGTTGGTGTCAGTTTGCTTGTCCTCCCAAGAAACATACTGGTATTTACATATTGTTATTAAGACATACAGACACACTGCACACAGACATGCCTTTGTCTCCTCCAGGCTTGACTATTGCAACTCCCTGTTTATTGGTATCCCTGGCAAAAACCTTCAGAAACTTCAATACATTCAAAACAGTGCAGCAAGGATTCTGTTGAGAGTTCGTAAATTTGAACATATTACACCCATTCTCCATAACCTCCATTGGCTTCCTGTCACCTACAGAATTCAGTACAAAACTGCTCTCATTACCCATCAATGCTTGCACGGCACTTCACCTGACTATCTAAAGGACATTCTTGCACCATATTCATCCACCCGGTCTCTACGATCACAGAACAGTAATTTCCTTCATATTCCTCGGACCAAATTGAGGACCATGGGAGACCGAGCATTCTGTGTGGCTGCCCCCCGCCTGTGGAACTCCCTCCCTGACGACCTGAGAGCTCCACAGTCACTGGTTGACTTTAAAAGCAGCATAAAGACTTTTCTTTTTAAGCAAGCCTATTCTGCCTCCACATGATTTTATCTTTGATCTTAGCTGATATCATTATTGATTTTACTTGATTTTATCACTTGTTTTATTTTATTTATTTTTTAAGCAAGCCTAATCTGCATCCACATGATTTTATCTTTGATCTTAGTCGATATTATTATTGATTTTATTTGTTTTATCACTTGTTTTATTTTGATCTTTGCTTTGTTACACTTTGTAGCACTTTGAGATTTTTATTAATGAAAAGTGCATTATAAATTGAATTCATTATTATTATTATTATTANTACTTCTGACCTTTTTACATTACTTTTTTTCTAATTGCTTTTTTTTATTCCTCTTTAAATAAAACTTTTTTATTTTGCTGCAAAAAATACTAAAGTGTGTTTCTAGATCCTGGTTTGTTCTGAAATTAGCCTTTTTTTCAGCCACTCTACAGCCTGAAAGGCTTCTTTAGGCTCCTTTGTAATGTTAAGTGCAGTGTGTTACAAAGCGACGTGTGTAAACAGGCCATTGAAATTCATGCTCCAACCTGCTGTGGCGCTGTAGAGCATTAACTCTTTACACTCACACACACTTAGGTCCCCTCTTGGCAAAAGTTGTAAAAATTTTCCAGATGGTTTTTAACATGTTTTTAACTTGATTTAGAGCATGACCAAGAGGGGACCTAAAAAATGTCCCCTCTTGGTCGGAGGGTCCCCTGTTGGTGAATGTGTAACGACGCGCATGTTCCCTGTTGGATAGTTACGCAAGTACACACACACACACACACACACACACACACACACACACACAACCACTCAGATAAGCAGCCATCACCATTAGTCATGTAATATTTGAGCCTTTTTCAAGTGACAGGACAGTAAACAGCAAACTGCTGAGAAGCTGGCCTTTGTGGCATCTGCTAAAGTTCTATGGACGCCATAAAGCATGTTGAACTAACATCCGTGGTATAAAAACCAGGTTATTGAGGTCATGTGAAAAAAAAATGTTTCAAGGAAGACAATCTAATTTTCTTGGAGTTTCAGCGCTGAACAAGTCTAAATGTGCTGATGCTTGTCAGTAACCCTAAAGCAGTCCCTTTATTGGATGTATAATTCCATCATATTTAAGAGGGAGAAGGTAGGAGGTACCTACTCTGAAGAAAGTACATTTTAATGCCCTGTCTGTGTGGGAGCCATTAGCCATACAGCAACATTATTATGTGCTTGGCACCTGAATTGTAAGTGGATCTATTATGGGCAGATCTGCACAATAGGCCACATGTGGCTTTTATACAGAAGTATTCAACTAAATGCACAATATGGAGTCTTTGATCTTACTTCCAGAAAAAGTCATAAATTACATGCTTGCACAGAATAAAGAGATATCCATGCATATTTTCAGAGGAACGTAAATTTTTCTGTCTATTTTTCAAATAAAACAGCTATCTGAAATGCCGTTATGATTTTGGTTTTGCTGTGATCTTTTTTTCATGTTAAATTTGTCCTAAATTTGTCCTTCAGATTTAAACGTTTTCTCTTATCCTACTGCTTGTATCTGAACATATTTTTGTAAATTAATCATTCACTAAACTCTCCCCTGAATAGGACTTCGATCATTTTGAAGTACGGTTTGAAGTTTTCATCTTTTTTTCATTCATTCAACCTTTATTTATACAGATAAATCACAATGAGCCTTGAAGACTCATTTATAAGTGAGACTTGTAAAGACAGCAACATTATTATGTGCTAAACTAATGTAAGTGACACATGTATAGGATTTGGAGGCAAAAAATTAATAATCCTAACAGACTCTCATTCCATGGTCGAGGAAAGATAGCCTGAAATTGAAAAAACACCCCGCACATAGGCACATGTGACACAGACATTCCGCATGGGAGGGGAGACGACAAGAATGGAGCGTGTCCAAGAGCATTCCAGAGGCACTGTAGAAGTTCTGAAAACAATTGTATAATTATGCCCTTTTTACCTTAGTACCTGTAGTACCAGTACAGGAAGAGTCTACTCTACTCAGTACGGTACGCGTTGTGCTTAGATTATGCTTTCAGTACCGGTTCCAGCGGGAGGGTTTCAAATTGACGTCTCCACCTCTCACCAGCTGGTGGTGGTGAGAAGCTGAAACTGTTTTTAGTACAGGGTGAGAATTTATTTTGAAGTTGTTTGTATGTATGTATGTATGTATGTATGTATGTATGTATGTATGTATGTATGTATGTATATATATATATATATATATGTATATATATATATATATATATATATATATATATATATATATTAGGGGTGTAACGGTACGCTAAAATCACATTTCGGTTCGGTTCAACTACAAGGAGGGCTCGGTTCGGTTTATTTTCGGTTTATTTTCGGTACAAAAAAAAGGACAAAATAAAGACTTACAAAATGTTTATTTTGAAAATATGCCAAAAATACGTTTGTACTGTACAGTATTGTAGTAATAAATAAAAGTGACCCATTTGGATGATATTTTAAATAAACAGCACTCTACAATAAAACTATTTTAACAATAATAAAAATCTTAATAAATACAATAACAGTCAGAACAATAAGCAGCAACAGACTGTTTACAATCTAACTAATCAAGTTTTTGTCCAGTAGCATCAGTGTGGCTGTGTCCTCATTACTGTACTCACAACCTCTTCTTGGTGGGACAGGTGCTGGAAATGTCAGGTTCCTCTGGTGTTAGATCCACGTGCAGGAAAGCGAACGAGGCAGGAGTTTAAATAATAATTATTTTAAACAAAAATGCTGTCAGGGCAGCCAAAAACTCACTCTGGTAAACTGGAGCAGAAACAGAGAAGGACATCAGAGTGGAGAGGTGAGGACTGAATTGTCTGTGTGAACAGAACAATGACCGGACACAAAGTGGAGGAGATGAAGGCTTTTTATAAGGCAGAAAGAGAGTGGGTAATGAGTTCAGCTTGGCAGGTGGCTGATGAGACAGCTCAGAATGACAAAAGTAAGACAGGAGGAAAACACAAATAAATTTACAGAAACAGACAGAGACAGACAGACCCTGACATAACCCCCCCTCAAGTGTGGCACCCGACACCCCCAAGACGGACCCCACAAGAACAAGGGCGGGCGGAGGGAGGCAACAGGCAGGACGGCGGGCCAACATCAGCCAGATCCGGGGGACGCCTAGGAGGTCGCCCAACACCATCAGCCAGATCCGGGGGACGCCCAGGAGGCCGTCCATCGTGCAACGTCACGTCAGGCGGGCGACCGGACGGCCGTCCATCATGTTGCGCCACGTCAGGCGGTCGACCAGAGTATCGTCCAGCAACGGCAGGAACCAAAAACACATGGTCAGGAACGGAGTCGGCAGGAACCAAGATGATGGCGGCCGGCACACTGACATCGCCGGCTGGCAACCACACTTCGTCGCCGGCCGGTAAACAAGGTAAACAAACTTCGTCGGCCGGTACACTTTCGTCGCCGTCGGCCGGTAAACACACTTCGTCGGCCGGTACACTGTCGTCGGCCGGTACACTGTCGTCGGNTGGCTCACAGCTACATCTCTCCATGTCAATGAGAATTAAACGTAGAAGAGCTTAAAGTAACTTTAATGTTCAGCTGTGATGTCCTCAGCTTTATTTAACGTTAACTCTCAGCTGCTTGTTTTTTTACTGCAGGCTACAGCTTAGTCATTATGCAATTTTATTACAAAAGAGACAAACAGATTTTTTTAAAGAAAAAAATCTGATTGCACCTTAATAGGAAAATAAACATAAAGAATGATATGAATGGTAACATTATGGAAGAGAAACCGTAAACTTGTTCAGTTCATTGAGAAAATCTGGTAGAAAAGCAATAGTAAAACTATTGGGTGTATTTGATTATTTATCATTATTTGTGCTGTGTTGAACATAAATGCAGAAAAGACTCAGGAAAAATAGGAGTAAACTAAAGAAGAACATTTATTTACAGAAACAAAAAAGGCTGACATGGCAGCAAAATATGATGATAGGAGCAATGATACACAGAGGAAGACAGAACATGACGGCTAGAAAACGCAATGCACGGACGACAAGGGAATACAAGACTAGAACTTTAGTCTAATAATAATAATAATAATATTCTAACTTATAGGGACACTAACAAGGCATAATGACGACATCTGGGGAAGGACAATAAGAGACAGGGACAGCAGGAGCTGACAACATAAATGAATAAACGGTGGAGAAGGCAGGAAACAAATATATAAACACAAGAAGCTAAAAAAAAAGATACAAGACAGAACAGAGTCTCACGTTATTATCTTTATCTGCAAAAAGTAGTAGTGCAACCAAAAACAACTTAAAACTGCACAAATAGCATAGAGTTTTAGCAAAGATGGAAGAAGATGCTTTGGGGAAGATTTGTGGGAAAGTTTTGCAGCAGACAAAGGAGAGAGTTGTGGAATTGCTCTCAATTTAAAAACTGTTCAAGTTCAAGGTTCAAGGTACTTTATTGTCGCACATGTGGTACATGAAGTGGAATTAAATTGTGTACTCACGGTCCCAACTACGCCCAAAGGTAACAAAAATATACAGTATAAAAAGAAAAAGTATACAAGGATCTAAGATATAGTCTGAACACTAATAATGTAAAATAATATGGTATATTAAACAGCAGCCAGAACATGAGTCTGTAGTGAGCAGATGGGTATGAATACAATACATGTGGTTTAAAGGCAAAAGATCAGCAGCACAGATAAGTCACATATTACCAATTAAAGTGGCATTACACTGACTTTTATTTCCTTTTTTTTAATTTTTTTTTCCCTTACATTGATTATCCTGGTTAGGGATTTATGAGTCTAACAACTTCAGGGTATAAGCTGTTCCTCAGTCTGGTGATTCTACACTTAATGCTCTGTATCTTTCTGTCTGAGGGGAGCAGGGCAAAAAGTGAGTGTGCTGGGAGAGTGGGGTCCTTCCTGATGCAGGTGGCCCTCTTCCTGCGTCTGGAGGTGTAGATGTCTATGATGGTGGGGAGGCTGACTCCAACAGACGTCTGTGCAGCCTTCAGGACTCTCTGCAGAGCTGTCCTTTCTGCAGCTGTGCAGCCTCCATGCCACACGTTGATGCTGCACACCTGTAGAAGGAGGTGAGGACTGGGCTTCCCAGACCAGCTTGCCTCAGCCACCTGAGGAAGTAGGGACGTTGATGGGCTTTCTTGATCTCAGGCTGGTAGTGTTGTTTCCCCAGCTGAAGTTGTCATTCAGATTCACATTTAAGTACTTGTAACAGTCAGGATGGTGCCCCCTTGTGGTCACCTACGCCTGCCCTCCCTAGTGTTTTCTCCAAGTAAATTATCTCCTGATCTGCCAAAGTCCATGTTCAATAATCCAGGTATAAAATACAACAATGTTTTGTTTGGTGTTTCCTCAGACTGATGAAGTCTTCTGGATGGAGGGTGAAATGTCTAAGTACAAAATAAATAAATAAATAATAAAATAAATAAATAAATAAGAAACTGTCCAGATCACCTGACTGAACATTACTGTATCTCCTGATCTGTTTCACCTGTGCGTCTTGTCCAGTTATGTGTGGTTGTGTCTCGTTAGTCCATGTATACAAGTCTGTGTCTATGTGCTATTCATTGCCTAAGCATTGTCTGTTCCCTTATCAGTCAGTCCACTCAGTGCAACATATGACTATGGGAATTGCACCGCCGTGCGGTTCACCTGAAGTAGTACAATCACGCCTTTTAAGGCAGGTGGGCGTCAGCAAGGAGGCCCCGCCCTCTTTGTATAAAAGGGGCTGACACCCCACCTTCATCCTCTTTTGACCTTCATCTCGTTTCACACCTGAACTTCGCAGGAATCTCTATGACTGGATCGCTCGACTGGAGGTGAGCTTGCTCCCTGCCCTGAGCGTTACAAAGAACTTCCCTGTGAGTACTTAGGTTAGCGGAGGCTAACCCAATGTCGTCGACTTAACTTTTGAGTTTTTTTTCTTCTGCTCTTTTTGCAGCTCAGTTACAAGACGCTAACTGCGCCACACGCTTCCTGCGTAGCTAACGCACTAGCAGGCTAACCACCGAGAGCAGCTCGACGTGAGGACGTCTTCGCAACGGTTAGCGGTCGGCTAACTGGCTACAACTCGACATCTCTTCTCAGCCATGGCTCCAGAAAAGAGCAAGAGGAAGTCAAAGAACTCCAACAAGAATAGCAGGCCAGCGAGCCCCGGCTCCCGAGCCTGCCCCAACGGATTTGGTTATTCCCTCTCAGCGGCGGACACCCACGAGGCCTGTCCCATCTGCTTAGGGATGCTACAGGTGAAAACTGCTTTGGACTCCCCCGAATCCTGCCCTCACTGCAACCAGCTACGTGAGGCTGAGAGATGGAGGCACATGGACTTTGTGGTCAAAGCCATGGGCGGCTCCACTACGGTGCGGGAACCGCTCCTTGACGAAGCGCTCACTCCCACAACAAAGCTTGAGGCTGTTGAATTGGAGGACAACAGTCCAGCCGACTGGGAAGGAAACATGACTTTGTGGTCAAAGCCATGGGCGGCTCCACTACGGTGCGGGAACCGCTCCTCGACGAAGCGTTCACTCCCACTGCGAAGCTTGAGGCTGTTGAATTGGAGGACAGCGGTCCAGTCGACTGGGAAGGAAACATGGACATGGTGGCCCCCCTCGGGGACTCCACCGGTGAGTTCGACATGAGGGACTTGTTACGAGCAGATAAGCTCTCGCTAACAGCCTCGGGTGAGCTAACTGATGATGAAGCCGAAAACAAGGACGAAGGAGAAGACAAGGACTTCTCCCAGAACCCCGCGGCAGGTCAACCAGAGACTAATGTGTCTGTCCCCGCTCTGCTCGAGCTATGTCGCAGAGCAACGGATGCGCTACGGATTAATTGTCCAGAACCCCCACCTCGACAACAGGTAACGAGGTTGGCGGGGAACTTCTGGTTTGCCAAGCAGCAGTCGGCCACGAGGCACAGGATGCCTATTTTTCCCGACTTCCACATGGAACTGACTCGCACCTGGGCTGAAGCCAGGGCTCCAATGATTTTGCCTCTCTCCCAGTTCCTGGACATTGCCGGAATGGAGACAGTTGGCATGGCCAACATCCCCTAGATGGAGGACACGTTGGCAGCACATTTAGCCCCTAGAACTTCGGGCTCCAGACCAACTTTACCTAGCAAGGCCTGCCGCGTGTTGGCCTCCCAGCTCGAAAAGTGTTACCGAGCATAAGGCCTTGCGGTCCACGCCATGAGCGCTTCAGCTATGATGCAGGCATACTTGGCGGAAAAACTTCAGCAGCTCCAGCAGACCTCCAACAAAAAGAAGGCGGCCGACATTATGGAGGAAGCCCGTAAGGCAACAGACTTTGTTCTTCGCCTTATGGGAAGCCATCGCTCATGGGAGGAGTATGGCCGAGATTGTCATCGCTCAACGCCATTTGTGGCTAACGCTGACGGACCTGCCAGAGAGCCAGCGGAACCCGTTCCTCCATCATCCCATCGAGCCCACGGGGCTTTTCGACGGTGCTCTCGAAAGGATTCAGAGCAAGCTGGAACAGAGGAGGAAACAGGAGGAGGCCTTGCATGAAATGATGCCCAGAAAGCTTTTCATGCAACCCAGAGACGCTAGAGGACACAGGGGCGCGCAACCTTGACATCACTTGGCCACACGTCGCCCCCCTTACAGAAACGGCCGGCGCTCGACTGAGAACAGCGGCCAAAGCCCGCCATAGGGCCATCCCAGGTTGGCCAGGCCTGGGCAAGGCACAGATTTGTCCCTCGTCAGGCAGGCCCACCGAGGTCTTCCTCAGCGAACAGGGACCGAAAGCAGAAGTCGGCCTGATACAGGTCCGCCTCGCTACTTTTCAGATGCTCCCACCCACGTGGACAAAGGGAGACCAAACTTTTAACACCAGTACTACCCAGATGTGAGCCATTTGGCTTTTCTAACTATAGTTCCCATGGGAGTTAGTCAAATGGCTCATTGAATTTGCATTTTTGCAGCCATTGGTATGTATATGAGGCCATTCTGTTGGTGTGGAAGAGGCCTTGGGGGCATATTTATATATCAGAGTCAGAGAGTCTTTATTGTCATTTGCACCCATGTGGTACATGTGATGAAAACGAGAGTATGTACACAGGGTTGTGTATATAAATATATATATATATATATATATATATATATATATATATATATATATATATATATA
>JBBPBX010011414.1:40234-55971 GCA_038048925.1 Garcialebias charrua | reverse complement strand
TACACAAAACTCCTCCACTGAATTTTACAATAAGAAAACAGTTACATCCCGGCCTTAGCATATCAGTTGAGCAAGTATAAGCCTTGGTTTCAGCCTATTCCTTTTTTTGGTAAATGATTGATTTACCATTTTATATTGTTTTCCTTTTGTTTGTAATGTTTTTAATTTACCAAAATAAAGTTGAGTTGAGTTGAAAAAAATAGGTGCTTTGATGCTCAAATGTGATTCAATTTAATTTTAATTGGTGACCAACCTGTCAAAACTAAAGCACCTTGATAACAGTTTATCTGTTTTAACTGTGCTCTAGAAATAAAGATGACTGGACTTGACTAATTTAGGTCACATCTACACTATGAAAAATTGCTATTCACATTATTCTGACAAAAAGCTACCCATGCTGTCCTTGACGGCAAGAACATCTCTATTAATGATGTCAAAATACAGGAAAGAGCAGTCTTAGTTGGACTAAAGTTCTTGATCAAATATTTCTTTATGTATTTTACCGTTTCCTCTTAGGTTTCCATCAAAAAATCAAAATTTATCCTAATTGTTGGAGGTGCAAACACAGCAATCTGTTTTCAACTACAGTATATTTAATGTAGTGTGGATGTGGTCATAGTCTCTAGATGTTTACCAAAAACCACATGCACTAATTTGATTTGCAATATTATACACATATTTATCCAATTATGAATATTTACAAATTGCAAGTCTCAGTCCTGCACAATCTATTGTAATGAAAATGGTTGTTTTCATAAAGTCATTCGTTCTTGTTACTAAGGAGGGCATTTAAGGGCGAGATACACTCGCGCGTCCTCACGATACGCCAATACGCAGCGTACGTATGCCCCGTACGCAGCGTAGCCCCGCGTAGCCCCTCAGGGCAAGTACGCGCAAAGGTATTTTTTTACTACGCATACGCGATTCGCATACGCGATGCGCGGTGTCTGACCTAAACTTCCCCGGCTCCGGACTGTTTTGTATGTTACACAAATGAAATAAATTCCTCTTTTTTATCGCTGATCGGGCCTTTTCTTTTGTTTTTTTGCCTAAAGTCAAGTAACCGCTTCTTCCTCCGTTCACTCGATGAATGAAATGAATGAATTCAGGTCCTACCTGGGTGCGCGATGTTTTATATATTCCCTGGTGGGCTGTGGTGGGCTGTGGGCTGCAGGAAAAGCACTCCGTGCTCAGCTGCTCATATTACAACAAGGAGAACGCGAGTGTTTGGAGCGAAAAACTACCGGAAGTGACGATCGGAAGTGACGGTACGGAGGAAATGACGTAGAATTTGGAGCGAAAACACGAGAATCTACGCGAGAACATCAGCCGAGCTGTAGCAGAGGCTCCGTATACGCGCGTATACGGGCATATACGCGCGTATACGGAGTCTGCTTCACTGTATCTCGGCCTTAACCCTTTAACAGTGCTGTGTTCATTAGGGGTTTTAGAGCTGTAGCAAGTGATATGTCCAGCACTGCTAACCTGAGATCACTAACGTTTAGCTCCTCTAAAGTCAAACACCAGATCTCTAGTTAATATGGGTTTGAGTGTCTGCCCTTTGCAATTTAATGATGACAGGTGATATGGCAGCAGTAATGTGCACTGACAGAGCTCTGCTCATTGTTGGAGTCCTGTCTCTGAAAACCCTCTGCGGTATTTTATGCTTGACTGCAGTTTGTCTGCATGTCTGGTGGAGGGAAGCAGAACTGATTAAGGTCCCCATGTGGCAGCTGAGATACATACCATCCATCCTGCGCTGCTTCTCGGCCTGCTGATAGACAGCTGGATTGATAGACGAATAGAAAATAGACGTTAAAAACTTCTGCCGGCACTCAGTCAAGGCCAACACACTTCTTTACTGTCAGCTGTGTTGAGGTTTTACCGAACACGTCATCTGGACTGTTTCAGCCCACAGGTCGAAGTCTTTGTCTGAACTCACTGTGAGCAACTCTGCAAGAAAGGTCAAGTGATAATCATGACTAATAACAGCAAAACGACCAACGGAGAAAAAACTTTCTATGCAAATATATACTTTTGTAGGTGAAATGAGATGAAACATATCCATTGAAGCACATTACATCACAGAGTTAACCTTTTCTCTATGTAAAGACAAACCAAAATAAAAAAGTTTCACGTGCCTTAAAGTTTTTAATTCCCCTTCAGTACTGTTCTCTTATTTTTTAACTAATTGTGTTTTCCCATGTTGACAGGTTTGGAGAGGATGAGTCTAAATTTACATTTATTTAATCAGAGGGAGCCGAGGACAAAAAAAGCAGACTGTAATGCTACTTAAAATAATGAATTCTGCTAAAGAATAAGATAATTGCATAAAGCACTTTTTGTCATTTTGATGCATTATAAAGGCTTCCTAAATGCAAATGAGGGTTGAAGTATAATTATTATTTTTGCCTTGCTCTGGTCGCAAGCGGCAGCTTCTGCTTTTCCTCTCCCGTCTTTTCCTCTCCCTGCGTGGCTCTTTGTCTTGTCTGCAGTTCCTCGGCACTCATCTCTCGAATGCAAAGTGAGATTATGGATTTGGTATCATGGACGATCAACTCCATTGACAAGATTTTTTCTACAAAGCGACAAGGTTCGGGGGAGCCAGCTTGCCTGTCACAGACACACTCTGGCGGTTACGTGATGGATTCCTGGGGCGAGTGGAAGGTCATGTGTCTCTCAGTCCTGTCTGTGGAGGATGTTGAGGATGTTTACATAATTGAATTTATGATGGCAGGAGCTTTACTGTTCAGCATCTGTGTAGCACTGTTCTATCAGAAATTGAGGAAGACTTCAGCGGCGATTACTGCCATGTCTAAGCTTCCGAGTCAGAGTGAGAGTTTGATCCGTGCTGTGACCTCAATAAATCAGCAGCTTTACGAGCTTAACCGGAAGGTGGAGGCGATTTCTGAGAATTGCAGGCCCCCGTTGGTTTTGGGACTCGTCAGCGTGGTGGAATCAATCTGGAGGAGGATTCATAGCATGGATAAGTGGAACGGATTCCCACAATTAAACCATATTGGATTTGGATCGACCAGATGGACACTCAAGGCTGCAGGAAAAGAAAAGTGTCTGCCTGAAGAAAATCAACAATCAAGCATATCTGAATCTGACTCCCCGAACAGCCTTGGAAATGGGCTGACTATCAAATTTTTCCTGAGTCATGAGTAACCGAGGACAATAACTGCATATACCCCACTATATTGTGTATGCTGTTCAGTGTCAGGAGGGCTGTGATCAGTCTTATATCAGGGAAACTAAACAGCCACTGGCCAAAAGGATGGCCCAGCACAGAAGATCAACATCATCAGGTCAGGACTCTGCGGTCTACACTCATCTCCAGGCCAGCGGTCACTCTTTCAGGGATGAAGATGTTCACATCCTTGATAGAGAGGAACAATGGTTTGAGAGAGGAGTAAAGGAGGCCATCTTTGTGAAAAGAAACCGTCCATCATTAAACAGAGGTGGAGGCCTCCGGGTTCAACTGTCCCCCACTTACAATGCTGTTATTGCTAGTATCACTCAGCCCTCTGTGAATAGCAAACAACCATCAGGGTGTTAACGATCCATCGTTAGGCTGATGGTCCTCCTTGATCATGTGAGCAGCTGGTTTCGGCTGTCATCAGCCAACTGGTTGATCCACTGTGAGAGGGTGCTATTTATAAGACTGAGCTGAACACAGCTTCTCAGACTGAGGAAGTTTTTTGGACGAAAGACAAAACGTTTCTACAGTTTTTTTGCTTTATTTTGTTTTTTGAATGTCCAGAGGACCAGACTTAGCTTTTTTGGATTTTATGGATAACATTTCTAGGTGCAGCCAAGGTGTTGAACGGATCTGTTTTGGTGGCCTTGGGATTGTGTCTCTGCTTTTTGCAGATGATGTGGTCCTATTGGCTTCATCAGGTCGTGATCTACAGCTTTCGCTGGAGCAGTTCGCAGCCGAGTGTGATTCGGCCAGGATGAGGATCAGTTCCTTCAAATCTGAGGCCATGGTTTTGAGCCAGAAAAGGTTAGAGTGCCCTCTCCAGGTCAAGGAGGAGGTTCTGCCCCCAAATGGAGGAGTTTAAATATATTGGGGTCTTGTTCACGAATGAGGGAAAACTGGAGCGTGAGATCGATAGGCGGATAGGTGCAGCGTCCGCAGTGAAGCGGGCGCTGTACCGGTCTGTCGTGGTGAAGAGAGAGCTGAGTCAAAAGGCAAAGCTCTCAATTTACCGATCGATCTACGTTCCCACCCTCATCTATGGTCATGAGCTTTGGGTTGTGACCAAAAGAACGAGATCTCGGATACAAGCGGCTGAAATGAGTTTTCTCCGCAGGGTGTCTGGACTCTCCCTTAGAGATAGGGTGAGAAGCTCAGTCATCCGGGAGGGACTCGGAGTAGAGCCGCTGCTTCTCCACATCGAGAGGAGCCAGTTGAGGTGGCTCGGGCATCTGGTTAGGATGCCTCCTGGACGCCTCCCTGGTGAGGTGTTCCGGGCATGTCCCACCGGGAGGAGACCCAGAGGAAGACCCAGGACACGCTGGAGGGACTATGTTTCTCGGCTGGCCTGGGAACGCCTTGGGATTCCCCCAGAGGAGCTGCTCCAAGTGGCTGGGGAGAGGGAAGTCTGGGCCTCATTACTTAAGCTGCTACCTCTGCAACCCGACCCCGGATAAGCAGAAGAAAATGGATGGATGGATGTTCTGTTAATATAGCATGCAAAAAAAATTCAGCAACAACCTTGACAAGTAGTTACAATCATAAAATTTAAATGCATTTTCTGTAGATCTTACAGGAAGAATTCAAGTCTTCTTGTTGTAGATGTTCTTGCAGGATGTACTGTATAATAAACACTTCCTTTTCAGAAATGTTGTTGTAGTACAGCAAATATTGACATTTTGTGATGATGCTGGTAATCTATGCCTCATCACTTGTTTTATATGGCAGTAAATAAGCTATTTTGGAGTAATTATGGAAGACAGCTGCATCATTTTTTTTTAAATGTCTCATATTGAGGATAAACATGCCCTTTTCTAACCATCAGGCAGATACAGATATTGAATTGTAAGCCCCATGATTTGCCATTGTTTGTAATTCCCAGTCATTTTGAATGTACATTGAAATATAACAGAGTTGTACTGACTGTGCTGTATGAAAGTTATTCATTAATAACATTTTCTGGTAGGTGCTGCACAGGCTTTGCATAGTTGCCACAGGGAACTAATTTATCCTTCGCATCCACACACCCTGTATAATTAGACTAATTAACCTTTCATTTTTACTAAGGGGGGAATTAGTGTTACTATGTCAAGTTTCATAAGCCAAAGTTCAGTCTTTAAAGGGCTCAACCAGACCTCCATTCAGTCCACTGCCCATAATACCCTCATGTTGTCTCCTACTGGGTACACATGCATTTCCTTTGGACTGCTGTTGGGTGAAGGTCAGATGATAGGTACTGGCAGTGAGCATCTCACCTGGCTTCAGAATGAAGAACCGCAATAATTAGGCCTTCTGATTTGTTCACTGACTGAATAATTTACCTATAAGAAACAATATCCAGCTAAATCTCTTAAGATGCCTTTGACACCCAACCCTCTCCTCCGGTTTGTTTTTATTGTTATCTATACTCAATTAACAGTTTGAGACACAAATATTTTGGACTTTGTAGAAAAACTTGTTATAACTGCAGCACAATCAACACAATTTTTAAAAAGTATAAATGTTCATTAAATATTTCAAGTGTCACCAAACACAATTTTACTAAAGGCTAGGCAGAATTAGTTCTGTACTCTAAAAACAAAA
This sequence comes from Garcialebias charrua, assembly GCA_038048925.1. Taxonomy (NCBI): domain Eukaryota; kingdom Metazoa; phylum Chordata; class Actinopteri; order Cyprinodontiformes; family Rivulidae; genus Garcialebias; species Garcialebias charrua. The sequence goes on along the minus strand of JBBPBX010011414.1, from coordinate 50,186 downwards.
AATACCAAACAAATAAGTTCCAATAAATATACTCAGCAAAGAGATTTGATCTAAGGTCCATTTGTGATAAGAAGCTGTGTCAAGTTTGGATGAACTATCATCACTGCAGAACAAGTAGCCTATTATTTTTTATTTTTTTTGTATGGGCAGCACAACACATTAATAGAACACACAAGTTCTAATTAAAATGGTTTAATCAGGGCAGCTTTACATTTACTCTTTGTTGCCACACATGGGGAGACAGAGATCAGGGTCAGGGCATCTGTGATGGTGCATCAGACCATAACTTTTTACAAATATTGACCAAGGAAACTTATTTGGAATTCTTGTCTTGATTTCCTTTCTTCTGGTCAGTACCAGTATCTCACAACAATAGATAAAGTAAAAAAAAAAAAAAAAGATGGATTAGTTAATCATCATCTGCACCTGTCTTAATCATGAGGTGGTTCATTGGAAACTGAGCAATCAGCCTGTTGTACCAATGGTTGCAGGAGGTCAGTCATCTCAGAATTTCTGCTTTTTGACACAAGAAGTTTCCAACTGATTGGATAGCTGATCTGGAGGCATTTCAGAAAATTTCCAAGTGAGATTTTGAAGATACTGTATCTCTCACCAGAAAAAGGCATTGGTACAGACCCAGGATGCAATGAGTAGTAATCTAATGTAGTGAGATTATTTTTATTTGATGGGTTGGAAAATGGCAGAAAGAGAGGATTGGGAATATTTCAAGTCCAGAAGATGGAAGGATGGATGAATGGATGGATGGATGAATGAATGGATGGATGGATGGATGAATGGATGAGTAAGTGGGTATTGGGTGGATGGATGGATGGATGGGTGGATAGATGAATGGATGGATGGATGGATGGATGAGTAAGTGGGTATTGGGTTGGTGGATGGATGGATGGATGGATGGATGGATGGATGGATTGATGAATGGATGGATGGATGGGTAGGTGTATATTGGGTAGGTGGATAGATTGATGGATGGATGGATGGATGGATGAGTAAGTGGGTATTGGGTGGGTGGGTGGATGGATGGATGGATGGATGGATTGATGGATGGATGGATGGATGAATGGTGGATGGATGGATGGATGGATGGATGGATGGATGGATGGTGGATGAATAGATGGGTAGGTGGATACTGGGTAGGTGGATGGATTGATGGATGGATGGATGGGTGGACAGATTGATGAATGGATGGATGGGTGGTGGATGGATGGATGAGTAAGTGGGTATTGGGTGGGTGGATGGATGGATTGATGGATGGATGGATGAATGGGTGGATGGATGGATGGATGGATGGATGGTGGATGAATGGATGGGTAGGTAGATACTGGGTAGGTGGATGGATGGATTGATGGATGGATGGATGGATGGATGGATGGATGGACAGATGGATGAATGGATGGATGGGTGGTTGGATGGATGGTTTGTGTCTTTCCATAAAATATCCCAACTGAAACCAAATTGACATTAAAGTATTTTCTGTGCAATAAGGAGTAAACTATCTGTTACAACTAAAATGTTTCCTCCACAAACAGGAAACAATGAATCCCACAGTAATGACAGAGATGTTTTATTTATTTTGTTTGTTTGTGCGTACAAACATCATTTAAACACAAAACTAACAGTCTCTGTTCACATTTTACAGATTTTTATTGTTCTTCTACCTCTGACATCTCCTGAAGACAGGCCTAAAGTAGGGGTTATCATTGTTGCCAAGGCAACCTACAGGGTAATTTTCTGTAATTTTCCCAGCGAGAGAGATATATTGACAGTGGGGTCCATATTGTGATGCAGCAGAGCACAAGAAAGCACCTACAAACACAAAGAAACAAAATGTCTCTCACTCTGACAAGGAGAAAGTGTTGCTGCCTCTTTCAGTGAGTTAAAATTCACTGTACGCTCTGATATTGTCTAAAACCTCAGATTGTAGTCTGTCTTTTGGGACCTCTTGTGCGTTACTCATAAAGGCTTAGTTTAAACCTTGCAACAAAAAATACACTTCCAAGACTAAAGACTGACAGAATTACTTCCAGCTTCCTTTCACTGACAGTGAAATCATCTGTTTCATCCTCCGCTGGTTCTCTGTATATGTTTAATACCATGGATTCCACATATTTAAGCTCATATTGAATTTTTGCCAACTGTTCTATTGTCTTTGTGAATTTTCCCGTCGCAGCTCTGCAATGGCGGCTCTGTGACAGATCTGGCCAAAGGCATGCTGAAGAGAGGCGACAGAATGGATGAAGCAATCATCGCCTACATTTTGCACGAAGCTCTCATGGTAAGCCTGGGGTCTTCAGCCTGTACACGTGGCAGACGGTGGCGCGGAATGAAGTGGGGCAATGAAAACCGCTTAAATGGTGTAATTATACAGGCAGGTGCTCGACAAAAAAAATACCAGTAACCTTGTCTTTACACAGGGCCTGCAGCACCTGCACATCAACAAGACCATCCACCGGGATGTCAAAGGCAACAACATCCTGCTGACGACGCAAGGAGGGATCAAGCTCGTGGACTTTGGTATGTAACGTACCGCCTTTGAGGGACATCCTTTCTTGGAACTATTCCTCTATAATCAACAAAAAAAATCATGCTAGGGCTCCATTTAACACAAGAGGGTCAAATCCATTACTTTGAGCCGCCTGCCAAGAAAGCTATGCCCCCAATTAGTTTAATTTAGAGGCCGAAACAAAACGACTCAACCCAGAAAGGTAGCAGATAATTATTCTTTTCATTACGCCCTTTCTTTGCCTTAGAAGGGGGTTCACTCATTTGCTTTTTGAGTTTTCTTAACCAAATGAGGCACTCTGAGCAGTGAACCACTGCTCCTGGACCGAGGGCTCACAGTAGGCAAAGTGGCTCGGACTATTTACTGGAGATGACTCAAAACCCAGCTGCCTGTTTTCATTACAAATACCCCCCCACTCCACTCAGCTTGTGTGTAGGTTTGCATTTTGTCTGCTAATTGTGGCCTACTCTTAAAAGCCTTCTCTTAAACGTGAAGCACAGAGTGCAGCTCTTGTATGAAGAGGAGGAGGAGTGGGTGGTGGTGGTGGTGGGGATTAATGGAATCACTCATCTGCAGCACATCCACCTTTCACATTCGTTGCCACTTTTTCCTCCTTTTCAGTTTTATATTGTCACTGTTTATTGTGCAATGTCTGAAGAATGTCTGATATTTATCACAAAAAAACTATTAAGCTGATGATCTATAATTCATCATCAGATAATAAAACAATTAACAAACAGAAAACATTGTGTTAAAATCTATTATAAATCCCGTGTCACTTCCTATCCATAATGTATCCACAGCATCTTCATGAGGCTCTCAGAGATAAAGTACAATTTAGTAGAATTTAATTTCACCTTTCAAACAACATCATTGACCATTTTAAAAGCTTTATTTTAAAGCAAAACATGACATGTTGTGTCTACACTTTAACAAACATATATATATAAAAAAATATTAAACCGGATAAACTTACATGCAGTTTAAAGATGAGAAGACAAAAGATTGTGACATTTCCACAACAGTTGTGTTTATTAGGGTTGGAATAAAAACTAAAGATGAATGAATATGTTTCAGCATAATGCAAGTAGCACCCTTCATGAAGGGAAACAACTTGATCATATTGCTGTAACAAGTTTATCACACTCTTTCCTGTTTTTAATTACATATTAGATTTTTTTTTTTTACTAATTCATAGTCTCTATTTTGTTGTTTTACTCTTCTCATGGCTCCAAACTTAAGCATGTCAGGTTCCACCGTCAGGAATGTAGAACCCAAGTGCAGGAGGATGACAGGAGGCGTAGGAAAAATCTAAAGTATTTATTTTACAAAAAACAAAACAAAAGCTAAGGCTGAAATGGCAGCAAAACTACAAAGGGACTGGAGCACGGAAGGCAGAACAGACACCATAGAAGGACAATCCTGAGACAAAGACAAGACTGAGGGGAACTGAATATATACACACACGACACAACACTGATTAGACATGACATCCACCTGTGGTGATTAAAGGCCCCGGTATAGCTCTGTTTTTGGCCGAATGCCGCTCGAAGCCGTTCGAACGCCGCGGCACAAGCCTTTGAACGCGGGAGCGAACGCGCCAAGCTCAAATTTTACGACCGCGAGCGCAAGCGCGTTGTCTCACAATAAACTGCCCGGCGCCGGACTGTTTTGTATGAGACACAAATGTATTAAATTCCCCTTCTTCATCCCTGATCTGGACTTTTCTTTTGTTTTTTTGCCAAAAGTCAAGTGATCGCTTCCTCCTCCGTTGACTCCATGACTGAAATGATGAGGAAATGAATGAATTTGTCACGAGCGAATTAAACTCATGTCCAACGTGGCTGTGCGAGGTTCTCCAGATTTCCTGGTGTTCTGGTGCGCTGTTTTTATTTTATTTTTTAGAACTTTTTATTAACATATAAACACAGAACACTGCATAGCTGCAGCTGCCAGCTCATGCCTTTTTTCCCCCACCCGACGTGTCAATCAATGCAGTAGGCGTGTCAGCAAATGACCAATTGGCGACCTCAATTTGTCCCGTAGGTAAACGCTCCGCACTGCTGTTGCTCAAATGACGTCAAGTATTTGGAGCGAAAACGCAAGCATTAACGCGAGAACGAATGCAAAGCTATACTGTGAACTGCCTGCGCATAGCACGCGCGCGTAGAGCGACGTTCGGCAAAATGCAGAGCTATACTGCGGCCTTAAGACTAGACACATGTGAGACAGGGGCAGGAACACAGAAAGCTGAATGAAACACAAGCAAACAGAACACAGAAAGCTGGATTAAACATAAGAAGCAGAAACACAACAGAAAGCTGAATTAAACACAAGCAGACAGAACACAGAAACACCCGACAACTAGGAGGCCGCCTATGACACAGAAAACTGGATTAAACAGAAGAGGAAGAAACACAACAGAAGGCTGAATTAAACACAAACAGACAGAACACAGAAACACCAGACAACTAGGAGACAGACTATGACATAACCTCCCCCTCAAGGGACGGCACCTGACGTCCCTTAAGACCCAAACACACACCAAAAAAACATAGAACGGGTTGGAGGACAAAAGGGAAACATAAGGACGGAGGGCAAGAATAATCTAAACAAAAACAGACAGGGCTAAATATGGGATCAAGAAGAAAAAGAACGTATGCACAAAAACACAGGAATGGCCCTAGGCAACAGTCAAAACTGGAGGCTGGTCGGGCGGGTGGCTTGGAGGCCATCCCTCAAACCGAGGCTGAATTAAACACAAACAGACAGAACACAGAAACACCAGTAACTAGGAGACAGACTATGACATAACCTCCCCCTCAAGGGACGGCACCTGACGTCCCTTAAGACCCAAACACACACCAAAAAAACATAGAACGGGTTGGAGGACAAAAGGGAAACATAAGGACGGAGGGCAAGAATAATCTAAACAAAAACCGACAGGGCTAGACCTGGGATCAAGAAGAAAAAGAACCTATGCACAAAAACACAGGAATGGCCCTAGGCAACAGTCAAAACAGGAGGCTGGTCGGGCAGGTGGCTTGGAGGCCATCCCTCAAACCGAGGCTGGTCAGGCGGGCAGCCAGAAGGCTGTCCCTCAAACCGAGGCTGGTCAGGTGGGCGGCCAGGAGGGCTTCTCTCAAGCAGAGACTGGTTGGGCAGATGTCCGGGAAGCCTTCCTTCAAGCAGAGACTGGTTGGACGGATGGCGTGGAGGCCATCTAGTAGGCTGGAACACATCAGGCGGGTGGACATCAGGCGGGCGGGTTGGACTCCGCCAAGGTTGCCCTTTGTCACCGATTCTGTTCATAACTTTTATGGACAGAATTTCTAGGCGCAGCCAAGGTGTTGAGAGGATCCGTTTTGGTGACCTTAGAATCGCTTCTCTGTTTTTTGCAGATGATGTGGTCCTACTGGCTTCATCAGTTCGTGATTTACAACTTTCACTGGAGCGGTTTGCAGCCGAGTGTGATGCGGCCGGGATGAGGATCAGTTCCTCCAAATCCGAGGCCATGGTCTTGAGCCGGAAAAGGGTAGCATGCCCTCTCCGGGTCGGGGAGGAGGTCCTGCCCCAAGTGGAGGAGTTTAAGTATCTCGGGATCTTGTTCACGAATGAGGGAAAACTGGAGCGTGAGATCGATAGGCGGATAGGTGCAGCGTCCGCAGTGAAGCGGGCGCTGTACCGGTCTGTCGTGGTGAAGAGAGAGCTGAGTCAAAAGGCAAAGCTCTCAATTTACCGATCGATCTACGTTCCCACCCTCATCTATGGTCATGAGCTTTGGGTTATGACCGAAAGAACAAGATCTCGGATACAAGCGGCTGAAATGAGTTTTCTCCGCAGGGTGGCTGGACTCTCCCTTAGAGATAGGGTGAGAAGCTCAGTCATCCGGGAGGGACTCGGAGTAGAGCCGCTGCTTCTCCACATCGAGAGGAGCCAGTTGAGGTGGCTCGGGCATCTGGTTAGGATGCCTCCTGGACGCCTCCCTGGTGAGGTGTTCCGGGCATGTCCCACCGGGAGGAGACCCAGAGGAAGACCCAGGACAAGCTGGAGGGACTTAGAGGTGTCGTTTCTTTGCCCGAGCCCGACCCTACCCGAGCCCTACCCGACTTCGGGTAGGGTAGGGCCATATTTTTGCGTTTGATTGGCGGGCCGCGGGTCGGGCTCGGGCTTTGATGTGGTTTTTTTTAATCATACAGCACAAACAAAACTAAATAAAAATGCACACAATATAAAATTGTTTTAATCTGCTTGTAAAGAATATAAGGCAGTAAGTTTATTGATGAGGAAATAATTAATAGAGTGAATTTAGATGGTGAAAACCGCAGCGCACTGAGCGCAGCCACTAATTGCGCAACTCAGCCAGAGAGCAGGCGCGCGCGCGCCTGGACAGCGTCTCCCCCGACATGCTGGACTTTTTAGTGACATTTCTCGAACCATTTTACCGTGCACAGAGAGAACTGGAGGGTGACAAATATCCCACCAACCTGGTTTGTCTCTGGAATGAGAAACTGAAGCAACACTGCCAGTCCTCACTCCTCACACACAGACTCTCCGCAGCAGGTGTTTCTGCGCGACATGCAGAAGTGCTGGAGCGCAAAATTATTATCCACGACTTGCACAGAGTTGCATTATTTCTGTGGCCTAACTTTAACAAGCTCAAAATTATGTCACCAGCTGACGTGCGTCAGGTGCACGCTCACGTCCGCACACTGCTCTCTCTGCGGCGGAACAAGTTGCCGCATTCCTGACATTCCTGAAGCTTCAAAAGTCACTGCGAGCAGCGCGCTCACACCTCCTCCATCAAAACACAGAAGAACAACATCAAGTTCTTTTGCTGAGTGGGAGAACGCAGTAAAAGCTTAATAAATAAACGTAGTGTTTTTTTTTTTTTTTTTTGTTGTTGTTTTTTTTTTAATCGGGTAGGGTCGGGTCGGGCGGTGATTTCTAGGAAATCAGCGGGCTCCCTCGGGCTTGGGTAATTAAACTAAGGGCTCGGGTAGGGTAGGGCCGTGGATTTCCGGCCCGATGACAGCTCTAGAGGGACTATGTTTCTCGGCTGGCCTGGGAACGCCTTGGGATTCCCCCGGAGGAGCTGCTCCAAGTGGCTGGGGAGAGGGAAGTCTGGGCCTTCCTACTTAGGCTGCTACCCCCGCGACCCGACCCCGGATAAGCGGAAGAAGATGGATGGATGGATGGATGGATGGATGGATGGTAACTTCTCTGGGCTGTCACTTCTGAGAACTGGTTGGAGGCACAAAATTAAGAGAAAACCCACAAAATTTCACTGGGAGTTATTCTGAGTGACACTTAAAGACTTGGGGAATTATGGGCAATATATTGCCAGGACTATTTAGCAATCTAGCTACAAGTAGATAGGCTAATTTCCTAGCTTGCATCGACTTCTCAATTGATCCAAGTTACTTCATCCATTCATCCATTATCTTTTACCCGCTTCTTCCATTTTGGGTCGCGGGGGTCACCGGTGTCCATGTCCAGCAATCACTGTGCAAGGGGCGGGGTACACCCTGGATGGGTCACAAGTCCATCACAGGGTCCAAAGTTACCGTACTTCACAAAGAAGAAAAAATATAGAAGAACTAGTATTCTGTGGAAGAAGTACTTTTACTTTAGTGTTGTACAAAAATCTAGCAGGTATTTCCTTTATTAACATGTTTATATTCAGTCAAAGTCACAAACATTGTGTTAAGACCATTTTAAACACTGTTGACTGTCAGCTCAAACAGCTTGCTGAGAAGATGTTAGTATACATTGTCCTAGCTGACGAAATGTGTACTTTGTAAATACAGTAAGACTAAAATATACTTCCTGTACAGAAACCTGTGCAATCCTAATCCTAAAGGAATGACAAAATGAAATCACAAATTCTTTTTCAACCGCTTATTTTAAAAAAAAGCATTTCTGTGCACTGTTTGAATTTCTATAGCAGCATAAACAAATAAACCTTAGCTCTGTTTGTGCACAATGGAAAGAAATACCAGAGGAAAATGCTTTGTGGCAAATATCAAAGAGGATTATATCATGTGCAGGAGGGGATATATGAAAAAGCTTGACATGTACAGGAACAGTCATAGCTTGTCATCAACCCAAAAAAAAAACTACTAGACATTTGCATCATCTGGCATAAGAAGGAAGAACATTTCCTTCTTTTTTCTTTTTTTTTTGCGGAGTATAAACAAAAACATGAAACTTTGTTAATACTCTCGAAATGAAACATGCATTTCCTGTGATACCTACAGGTCTACTGCATCCGTCTGTGTGAAAATAGAACCACAAAGAGTCTTTATTAAAGCTTCTGTGTTTTCTCACTACATTAGGCAGGAGTGGAGCCTGGTGGGGCACACTTAATAATCATCACAGAGATAACGTTGTCAATTAGAATATTCATGAGCGACCGAATGAACAGTTCTCATTCCTCCTCTGCTTTTTTTGGTCCATCTCTTTGCTGTTTTTTCTTTATTATTTGTGTGTGTGTGTGTGTGTGTGTGTGTGTGTGTGTGTGTGTGTGTGTTTGTGTGTGTGTGTGTGTGTGTGTGTGTCTCCGTTGGCGATGAGTCACAGCAGGGGCTTTATCTCTTCAGCTGCTTAGTGCAGCATGCACCCCTCCTCCCCATGAAAAACCATTAATCCCAGCACGACGCAAGAAGAACGAAGGAAACTCAAGCCGGTTGCTTAACATTGCAGTTTTCATCTGTTTGCAAGTTGCTGCACACATCAGGCTTATTTTCCAAACTGCTTCTCCCTTTCTTCATTGTGACGTCACAGACCTGCTTTGAACTGTAGCTGTCAGCAAACCAGCATAGAAGCAGGTTTTGTAGAAACTTTATGACCGCTTCTTGTTCAAATCTCTTCAATGGCAGACTGTAACATTCAGTGCAATACTGCCTTTGTTTCAGTAGAAAAAGGTGATCGGAAACAATCAAAATGTCAGATTCCTACATTTAAATGTTTGTCACACGCATTTTTTAAGGTAAAGTGAAGCTTAAAAACAAGGTCACACAGTTCAATGGACCAACTTTAAAAGAAAAGCTTCTGATATTTTAAAGTGGTATAACAAGAGTAGTTATCAGTGGTTAATATCTTACATGCAGCAGAAATCACTCAGATTATAATCAGATTGAAATACAGTAGCCCCTCGTTTATCTTTTTTTTTTTTTTCATTTACCCTTTATTTATACAGGTAGTCTCATTGAGCCACGAGAATTAATTTTAAAGAGAGACCTGGTTTTTAGGGAACAGATGATGGAGGTTAAGGGACTTGCTCAAGGGCCCAGAGTGGGACAAATAAGGGTGGAGGCAGGTGTGGGTGTTTCACCTTTTTCCACCCATATTTTTTTATGTTGTCGGTACCGCTTGAACCGGCGAACTTCCGATCACAGGCCCACAATCTCTAACCACTGTGCCACCACT
>JBBPBX010011414.1:0-24722 GCA_038048925.1 Garcialebias charrua | reverse complement strand
ATATATACACTGTATATATATACTGTATATATATATATTTTTTTTTTCCCAGCAGCTACATCATGTAATCACTGCCCAGAAAGCTCTGCTTCATTTGGATGCTCTCCTCTGAATTTCCATCCATTTTTTAAAATCACTTTTCTGTGCAGGATCACTGAGCTGGTGTCTCTCTCCAAAGGTTATTGGGCTGGGTGTACCTTGAGCAGGTCACCAGTCCATCAGAATGCTCTGAAACTCATTAATCAAAACAAATATTTTACATCTGGTTTGCATGCTTTGCAAATTTGGCTTTACTCTACGAAACGCATGACATACTCTGTAGGAATTTTGTTCCCATTTGCAAAGTCAATCAACAAAGTTCTGGGGAAAAGCGTTGCTTAAAGATTCAGTTGAAAGGTCTGTCGGCATCAGATCAATTTATAAACAAGGATCGACACGCGAAACCGGAAAATAAATTTTCTGATTAGTTTATTTTGGGGTTTTTACTTATCTCCCCCCCCCCCCAAACCCCCCAGGATATTGTGGATTTTAAGCTGTATTTACCGACACAGACTGTGACAGTTCTGAGGGAGTCAGGTAAGCTGAAGAAATGTGAGCATGAAGCTGGCGTCAGGCTGTATTAAACATATCTTTCCATTTAAGGTTAAAATTCATTTTTTTTACATAAATATGTTTTCTTTAGCAAATCAGTTTCCTTGAGACATGATTAGCTGGTGACTTCATTGTTGTTGCTACAGTTCTTGGACTGAAACACGAGCGTGCACGTTTCTGCTGTGCAATGCACGCACTACTGTGCATACTGTTGGTGCTTTTAGTCGTCTTGTCCGTGCCTTTAAATGAATGCCTCTTGAGAACCGCAAACACAGATTCTATTGATGTCCTACAGTATAATGCAAGCTGCTGTGTGTATGGTGCACGCATGGCCGTGTGAAGACATGCCTCCCACTCAGATGATTCATATTTTAGATTGGGCACCATGTTGCCCTCAGGGAAACTGTGATAGACTGACTGAACATGTGTGGTGTGCTGCACAGGGTATGATGTTAATTCTTTGTTTCAACTGAGGTGCTATTGTTCAAATTTCAAGTCAGGTTTATTCTCTGTGAGGTCACAGCTGCTGTGTGTGTTATTTTGTTTCTAATTGGCGATCTGCTCGTTGCAGGTCATTGCATGTGAGCAGCAGCTAGACTCAACGTACGACGCCCGCTGTGACGTCTGGTCTCTGGGCATCACTGCCATCGAGCTGGGAGATGGAGACCCACCTCTTTCTGACCTCCATCCCATGAGAGCGCTTTTTAAAATACCAAGGTAAAACTCCCTCACCCACTTTGCAAGAATTTCTCACAAGCTGGTTTTGTGTCGATTGTTCTCTTGAGAGGTGACACAGCTAAAAAAAAAAAAATCTGCCTCATGCTTAGAATCAATTTAAATGAAATTTAACAGAGCATGAACTAAAATACAAAGTGCTCTCATGTTCAGACTCTTTAAAATGACTCTGCAAAGGTTTTTCCATCTTTCTGCCTTTTAGTGAATTGATTTTGATGTTAAAGGCTCAAGATAGGTTTTTACAGAACAATAAAAAGGATTTTCATCCCTATACTGTGTGTCTTTATTTCTCTTTTAGCCTTATACGGAGACAGCGATGTGCAAACTGATTCATATATTATCCATTCAATAAAATGGATGAAATATCCATCAGTTCAGTTAATATGCTGTGATGCAGTCTCACCTGCTGTGGTTCAAATGGACTTGATAAAACTGAAAAGAGAGTCAACAGCTAAAACAATCCCTGTAGAGACAATTGTTTTGCAGGTTGTTTTTCATCTCTGGATTTTGTTTGGAACCCTGTTCTTGTGCTGCATTTGCATTTTGCCTCAGCGATGTGATTTAGTTGGAACTCAGTCTGATGACAGCTGATAGGTCCAAGTAATCCTGGCGACCCTGCAGAGGTAAAAGCATGTACAGGAAATGAACAGATAAATCACTGCTGGTACCACGAGGCAGTACTTGCAGTCCTTACTTATTGCAAAGTTGAACTGTGGTGATGCATTTGTATGATTTATTTGCCAATAGGTTTGTTCTGCTTCTTAACACAGTCTCAAGAGCTATTGGTCGTGAGCAGGACAGGGTCATGAAGGTGCAACAATGTTGCAGGAGACCAGACTCTTTGGTTGAGGTGATTTTGGTTGTTTTCACAACAACCCAGCAGCAGAACCAGGACCTCCACTTCTCTCTGCAAAGAGCAGAGCTGCTTCTAGCATAAACTCATGTACATGTTTCTTAATGGTCAAAAAACGCCTGGGAACAGACCAAAAACACATGAGATAATAGAAAATGAAACACAAAATCTAAAAAAGTTAAGTCTAACTGGTTAAGGTGCTATTTATAAGACTGTGCTGAATACAGCTCCTCAGACTGAAGAAGTCTTTTGGATGAAAGGCAAAAAGTTTCTACTATTTTGTTAAGCCCATTCTGAGAACCTGACTTAACTTTTTTAGATTTTTCTACATGGATTATTGAACATGCATCAGGAAAAGAGACAAAACCAAGATGATCTAAACATAATTATACACAGAACGAGTAAATACAACGCCATGGAAAACTACGGTGGCCCTGAGGTGTAAATGAATAACATTTGAGAAACAGAATTACATTTCAAAAAATGAAATTACATTTCAAAAGAACACAACAAAAACACATTTGAAAAAAAAAATGGAATAACATAAAAAAATAATAAAAAAAAGACATTAAGCCAAAGCAGAAGGGACCAAAGCGTAACCTCTGTTGTGTGTAGGCGTATATGCATCAAGACGCTTTCCGGGTCACACATGTTGGTGAGATATAAAAATTTAGATCAAATGAGGTTGCAGAGCATTTTATAACTGTTTGATTTTTGATGTGAGGATAAAGTGAAAAATGCAAAAGCATGACTGTATTTTTTTTATCCCTCATGAAAATGAATAATGAAATTTATTTTTTATTTTATTTTTAATCCTCAATAAAAAAAACAATTGAACGAATTGTACATGGACCCAGCTTTGGCCACTTCCACTTTGGCCACTTCCGCTTCAGCCACGTCTGCTTTGGCCACTTCCGCTTCAGTCACTTCCGCTTTGGTCACTTCCGCTTTGGCCACTTCCGCTTCAGTCACTTCCGCTTCAGTCACTTCCGCTTCAGTCACTTCCGCTTCAGTCACTTCCGCTTCAGTCACTTCCGCTTTGGCCACTTCTGCTTCAGCCACTTCCGCTTTGGCCACTTCTGCTTCAGCCACTTCCGCTTTGGCCACTTCTGCTTCAGCCACTTCCGCTTTGGCCATGTCTGTGTCGACCACTTCCGGTTTGGCAACTTCCGCTTTGGCCACTTCTGCTTCAGCCACTTCCGCTTTGGCCATGTCTGTGTCGACCACTTGCGGTTTGGCAACTTCCGGTTTGGCCACTTTTGCTTCAGCCACTTCCGTTTAAGCCACTTCCGCTTTGGCTTAATGTAATTCCTTTTTTCCCCCTCCAAATATAATTCAGTTTTTTTTTCCAAATGTTGTTTTTGTTGTGTGTTTTTTTCAAATGCAATTTTGTTTTATGAAATGTAATTCCATTTTTTTCATATGTTGTTCATTTACTCTTCAGGGCCACTGTAAAACACAGAGCAACATGCTAACCATACATGTAAAACCAATACACAACAAAAATCTAAAACCATGACATCCTTTCACAATCATCTGCCTCACTAAAGAACAATTGCTTCTTACTTAAACTTAAGAAGTTGGATTATATGCAACAGATGGACACACATGTATCGTATTTTCTGGAATATAGGTTGCACCTGAATATAGGCCGCATTGTCCAATTATTGCCAAAGAATTGGAAAAATCCATATATAGGTCGCACCTACGTCAAAATGTGGACCGTGTTTAGCTCTGCTGCAAATGTCTCTTCCACAGGAGCGCACAGCAAGGCTTTTAAGAAGATTAACACTTAAAAACAATTATTTGTTTGATAAAAATTATAGCAAATATGTGTCTGAGCTGAACTTTTCTTTAATAAATGAATAATTTTAGCAGGATAAACACCTAAAAAATATATTTGTTAGCTGACATTATTGTAAGAGTGTGTCTCAGTTTAATTTTTGTTAATAAATGATTACAAATCAGCTTATTTTATAAAAAGCCATAAATAGGTCGCACCTGAATATAGGTAGCAGGGCATGCAAAAATGATAAAAAGCTGCGACCTATATTCCGAAAAATATGGTATAACTTATAACAGACTCTCTATTGACATCTGATGTTACACTAATAATTTTTGCACTTTTAAAGAGACTTTTAAAGGACATGACCCACCATGTTTTAAAATTGCATCGCCATTAATATTTAGACGTTAATTAAATAATGAAACAGGAGTGTTTATTTATATTGTAGAGAAATAACGTTAAATGTGTTATTTCATGTTTTTTTAGCAGTTTTTAGCAGCAACTCCGGGAAGATCTGCCCCTCTCCATATATGGGCATTGACGTCACTGAAGTATCCGCCTTGAATGCATGCGGAGTTATAACAAGCATGCATCAACGTAGCTTCATTATTGCAGCGGTGTTATTTCTTATTAAAAAGTTCTAAAAAATAAATAAAAACAGAGCGCTGGTCCAGCTGTACCCACAACTGCACCAGGAAATATTTAAGGATTGCACATCCACTAGTTTAATTTGCTCGCTCGCGACAAATTCATTAATTTCCTCATGAAGCCGCCTCGGCTTTTTATTCTCTCCCCGTTACATGTCAATCAATTCAGTGACAGGTCGGGAGATAGAGAATTAAAAGGCAGCCGACAGCTTTAACCGCAGCGGTGTTATATCTTATTAAAAAGTTCTAAAAAATAAATAAAAACAGAGCGCTGGTCCAGCTGTACCCACAACTGCACCAGGAAATATTTAGAGATCGCGCATCCACGTAGGACACTAGTTTAACTGCAGTTTTAACTCTCACTCTCATAAACCTCCATCGCGAACTCACTCCTGGCTTCTGAGTGGAGCTTGTATTTATGTCACTCCGGACTTCGGCAATCTTCGGCCGGGTTTCCGGATGTTTCCGGGACTCCGTTGTTTTGTTGTTGTTGTTTTTTTACACTCACCTGGCCCAAATGCAAAAATGAAAATAGACATCATATTCTACTACAGTAATTGTCCAATATGGTGAATTGTTACTGTCACGGTGGGTGTTGTCCTTTAAATATATTAAATATCTTCCTTTTCACTTCCAGTGCTCTGATACAGCCCCACCCCACCCACACAGTGATGGGTGGTGTTTGGCCAATAGTCCAGGGAAGCCTTTCTCAAATTTCTGTACATCACCAGACGACACACAAGCTTCTAATTTCAAATAGCTTGTTTTTCCTGCTTGTAGGATCCTTCTCCCAAAGCCTCCCAGGCACCTCCTCCTGGTGGATGGGTGGTGGGGGGGCAGTCTGAGTGCACAGCCACCCTTTTCTCATCTGCTTGTTATTGAGCCAAAGGTGATAACTAATTGTTTATTGCCTCTTGGTTCCAGTGTGAGACCTACATAAGCACTCACAGTCACTGTCATCCTGACGGCACAGCACTTTGTCCTGATGTGCGCACACACACACACACACACACACACACACACACACACACACACTGCTGCTGTGTCAGAGATGTCCTGTGTATGTTGCTGGGGGGTCGTGCTCCACCGGAGCCATCACACAGTTTTCTCTGAATCTGTGTGACTGCTGCAGCCAGAGCTCCAGGCTCTGTGTTCACACTCCTTCCTTCCCTCGTCGCTCCCAACCAAGAGCTTCATTCTGCTGGCAGTGTGAGAAAAAGAAATGCTCAGGGCATTAACGCTACCCATCCCTGTCTGGTTTTATTTAGATTAAAGCACAAACGTAGGATTGTTAGGGCAACCTCAGTTCCAGCAACATTCCAATATATGGGATGGCAATTGTTGTACAAGAAAGACTGAAGGGAGTTTGAAACGATGGCTTGGTTGTGTCAAGTAACGGGTTAGCTAGGGCTATTAGTGCAGCTTGCTAGTTAAAGATTTGGTGACATCATTTAGGAGTTATTCAATTAAAACAACAAATAA
The DNA here is from genome assembly GCA_038048925.1 of Garcialebias charrua. Taxonomy (NCBI): domain Eukaryota; kingdom Metazoa; phylum Chordata; class Actinopteri; order Cyprinodontiformes; family Rivulidae; genus Garcialebias; species Garcialebias charrua. Next base: position 18,628 of record JBBPBX010011414.1, on the reverse strand, counting down.
AAATAAAAAAAATTTCTACTGTGAGACTACAGGTAATCCCCGACTTACGAGCACACCGACATACGAGGTTCCGGACTTACGAGCTCACTAACGAACAGTAAATTTGTAAATAACATACAAAAAATACAGCACTTTTATGTGTTTTTAGATGAAAGTGTGTTAGCTAACAGTTTGTAAACAAGTTTCTGAGCATGTTTATGAACTAGTATGAACGTTTGTGTTGAAAAACGAGTGTTCGTAGTAGCGCTAGCATAAATGTTCCAACTTACGACCGAAAATCCAGACTTACGAGAACACGTGTTTTGTGTTCCGACATAAGAGATTTTCGTTTTACGAGATAGTCGTAGGAACGGAACTCGCTCGTAAGTCGGGGACTACCTGTACTTTGTATACAAAAGACAAATTCCTAATGAAAATATTAAATATGCTATTTATACTGTATGCTTTATTGTGTGAAAATTTATGAAGCATTTACACTATTGTGATCCATTTTTCTTCTGTACATTTTTCAGCATCTTTTTAGTTCCACAATTTTTGTGCTATTTCAAGAAATCATAAAACAAAATGAGTATGAACTTTCTTGTCATAAAACAAAATGTTCTGCTCTTTCAGGACAATCCTGCTATGATTTCTGGTTTTGGTTCTGCTTTAACTTTTTGAAATATTTAGCCTTTTCTGCATTTTTTTCCTCATAAAAAATGAATTGAGTTAATTTTACATCCTTCATATCTTTAGATGTGTTTACAACCTTTTACTGCTCCTTTCACATTTTGTTCTGGTTCAGCTTCCTTCTGTAAATAATAATAAAATGACCAGCTATGTTCAGCAAATTTCAGCTGTTGTTTTCAGCTGTTTTGTGCTCCTTTCTGCTTTATTCTACAACATGTTTGTGCTTCTTCTAACTTCTTTCTGCTAATATCAGCTTGCTGCATTTTATTTCTGCAAGTTTAAGCTTTTTCAGCTATTTCAGCTACTATTTAGCTGTTTAATGCTAATTTTAGCTTTTTCAGCTACATGTACTAAATTTATTGCACTCATTTAAACGGTTTTCAGTCTAATTCAGCCAAAATGTGCTCTCTCCACTTCATTCTGATAATTTGTTTCTTTCTGCTCTTTAAGCTGTTTTTTTTTTGTGTGCAAATTTCTGCTATTTTCAGACAATTTTCACTTTTTGTGCTAATTTTTGCTATTTTCAGCCTAATTGGGCACAATTGTGCTCTTTCCATTTCAATCTGGTAATTTAAGCTTCTTTTTGCTTTTTTTTAGCTACTATTCAGCTGATTGTTTTGTGCAAATTTCTGCTTTTTTAAGATAGTTTCCACTTTTTTGTGCTAATATTTTCCTATTTAACCCTAATTCAGCAAGTATGTGCTATTTCTTCTTTTTTCTAAGTTAGACTTGTTCCTCCCTTTCAGCTATATTTCAGCATGTTTTTCAGCAATAAGCATTCTCTAGTTTTTTTTTAAAGTTTTTTTTAACAAAAGAACATTTACTTCCCATATTGCACACGATAAAAAAAAAATAAGACCTGAGATCTCTGCAGTGGACTCTCAAGTACAAAATATTCACACGGCCCGTGTTAAAAACACAAACGAGCTGTATAATTAAGTAGCACAACTCCTTCTCTCAAGTCATCTCTTCACATCCCTGCTTGTCTTGCGGATAAGAAAACACTTTAGTGGTCAAAACATTAGCTGAACAGGTTCCAAATAAACGCCCGATGCATTTGCTGTCTATGTTTACTGTGTTGTGTGATAAGCAGGAGATGTATGTCCTCTCATTAGAGTAATTTATTGCTGTCAGAGCTGCCGTGTGAAAGGCTGGATGCATTAGCAGGCAGCAGTGACTTCTCCCCCATGTGCCAGAAACCCTCTTGTAAAAAGGTACTTAAAGCGGAGCGAGGATAGTGACTGCCTTTTAAAGCTAAACACTCTGGTTCTGTTTATGAGAGATTTTACTTAGTTATTTAGGCAAAAGCTTTTATGTACGGAAGCGTATTGCTGACACCTGGAGAAATTTTTTTGGGGGGGCTTATGTAGTAATAATGTGATACGTATCATGTTATTACGTGATACGTATCACGTAATTACGTGATAATATCACGTTATTACGTGATACGTATCAAGTAATAACGTGATACGTATCAAGTAATTACGTGATACGTATCACGTTATTACGTGATATTATCAAGTAATTACGTGATACGTATCAAGTAATAACGTGATACGTATCACGTAATTACTTGATACGTATCACGTAATTACTTGATACGTATCACGTTATTACTTGATACGTATCAAGTAATTACTTGATACGTATCACGTAATTACTTGATACGTATCACGTAATTACTTGATACGTATCACGTTATTACTTGATACGTATCAAGTAATTACTTGATACGTATCACGTAATTACTTGATACGTATCACGTAATTACTTGATAATATCACGTAATAACGTGATACGTATCACATAATTACTTGATACGTATCACGTAATTACTTGATACGTATCACGTAATAACGTGATATTATCACGTAATTACGTGATACTTATCACGTAATAACGTGATACGTATCACATTATTACTACATAAGCCCCCCCCAAAAAATTTCTCCAAGTGTCAGCAATACGCTTCCGTATTTATGGATATCTGTTTTTTTATTTTTTATTTATGTTTTCACCTAATAAATCTGCTGTGATAATCCCACCTAGCTGTACAGGCTTGTTGCCTTACTCCAAGTCAGGAACGTCCCCGGATGTCCTCAGTGACAAATTGTTCCAGCGTTGTTCAGATTTCACTCCATCATTCCTCCCTGTGCCTTTGTTCTCCGCTCGAGTAAATCCCACCCATATCTTTCTATCAATCTTTTCCATTTCTTCCTTTTAACAGAAACCCTCCGCCTACTCTCCACCAGCCGGAGCTTTGGTCAGATGACTTTAACGACTTTATCTCTAAGTGAGTGTGTCTGCCAGTGTCACTTCAGCCATGACAAAAAAATAAAAAATCAATGGCGCCGATGGTTTGAATGCAAATATGATACATTTATTGTAGCCCTTCTGCCTTCCTCCGTTGCAGATGTCTGATTAAGGACTTTGAGCTGAGACCAAATGTGCTAGACCTGCTCCAGCATGTGTACATCAAACAGGCCGTTGGCAGAGAGAAAATCCTGCAGAAACAATTGATTGAGCTCATTGATCTCAACCAGCAAATAGGTGTGATTGAAAAGACAAGGTATTGTGTTCAACTCTGCATCACACCTTCACCTTAAAGTGTGCGATAGAATAGCTCACATGTCTTACCACCTTGTGTTGGTTTGTTATGCTGAGCTCCATCCAACTTGTAGAAGATCTGGAGGTTGTGTTGTAATTCTAATATCATGCAGTATTATTCCTGTTTCTGTTACTGAAGCCATCATGGAAAGACAGACAGAAGTACAGACAGTAATGACAGGTAATGAGTACATAAATGTGTATATATACAGTACAGTATGTATGTATGGCCTAGCTCTAAAGTAGAAGCTTTTTAGTTCAGTTAGCAGTTGTGTAGAGTACGTACTGCCTTTCCTTGTCANTATACATACATATATACATATATACATATATACAGTATGGATGTATGGCCTAGCTCTAAAGTAGAAGCTTTTTAGTTCAGTTAGCAGTTGTGTAGAGTACGTACTGCCTTTCCTTGTCAAAGTAGTTGTGCATATTAGTGGTATTTTTTATATTATTATTTAGCATTGGTATGATAATCAAGTATATATGTACAGTATGTGTTTTTATAGGGGTGATTGCGGCTGAGTGGTTTGAGCAGTTGTCCTCCAATGGGAGAGTTGGGGGATCAATTTCACCAACAGTCACATGCCGAATTGTCCCTGAGCAAGACACTGAGCCCCTCGTTGTCTCTGATGTGTCCCATAAGTGTATGAATGTGATAAAGTTCTGATTTTTATTTGTATAGATCTAGTAGAGTGCTTTATGAATGGGTAAATGATGGTACAGATTGTATTGTAAAGCGTTTTGAGTATCTTGATAAAATAGAAAGGCACTATATAAGTGTAGTCCGTTTACCATCTGTCTGTCAGTAAATTATCTCATGAACTAGTGCACAGATTTTCAACCAAACTTACTGACACAAAAAGGCTATAATTTTGTATTTTTTTCATTTGTTTTACAAATTGTGAGCTAACATTGGATGTGGTAGTAGAACAGCCTACGGTACTTGGTGCACAAGTAAATCATGTAATTTTTTTAATCCATGCAGCAACACGAATACAGTACGGGAATATAAATTCCTTCAATAAATGATTTATTTGTTTGATTCATTTGTTGTTTCATCTATAAATCCCTCCTTGGTAGCAGACCATGGAGGGATTTATAGATGAAAATGAACAGTGTGAGAGCCTATAGTGTAGATAATGATGACCACCTGACCAATGAGTACAGAGTGTAGTGATAGGTTTACAGTAGTAGTTATAATGGATCTTAGTGCACCATGATAGACAACCTCCAGCATCTGCAAGGAGCTGGCAGGGGCATTCATGTAAATAATATCACCATAGTCAATGGTTGGTAGGAAGATAGTGGTTACAAGGCATTTTATGACATTCAGAGTTAAGCAAGATATATTTCTGAAATAAAAATTATAATAATAATAATAATAATAACAATAATAATAATTTCATTTTCTTTATCAAGTTTTTGAAATGTGGTTTAAAATAGAGATGTGCACTGACCAAAATTCCCAAGTATTTGTAAGAATCTACAAAGTCAATAGGAGCATCATGCATGGATGAGATAGGAGGCAGAGTTGCTGGCACAGACTTTCTGTTAGAAAACAACATCCCTTTGGTTTTGTCAGCATTTAGCACCAGCTTGAGGTGGAATAAGTCTGACCGAATGATGTCCAGTGCAGACTGTAGAAGATAAAAAAACCTTGGCAAATGTGTTAGCTCGACAATAAACAACAGTGTCATCGGCATAGAGATGCAAAGATGTGTCAGGAATGTTTAGACCTACATTATTCATATAATTTGTATAATAATAGTGGTTCTACACTTAATGCTCTGCAACCTTCTGCCTAAAGGGAGCAGGGCGAAAAGTGTGTGTGCTGGGTGAGTGGGGTCCTTCATGATGCAGGTGGCTCTCTTCCTGCATCTGGAGGTGTAGATGTATGTGATGGTGGGGAGACTGACTCCAACAGACTTCCGTGCAGCCTTCACCACTCTCTGTAAAGCTTTTCTTTCTGCAGCGGTGCAGCCTCCATGCCACACATTGATGCTGGAGCACAGGATGCTCTCCACAGCACATCTGTAGAAGGAGATGAGAACTGAGCTTCCCAGACCAGCTTGTCTCAGCTGCTTGAGGAAGTAGCATCATTGATGTGTTTTCCTGATCAGGCTGGTAGTGTTGTTGCCCCAGCTGAGGTTGTCATTCAGGTGCACACCCAAGTATTTGCAACTGAAGACCACTTGCATCACAGATCCTCCTATGTTTGGGGTGGTGGTGTGTTTGCTCCATTTGTAATGCATCCAACCACCACTGCATCGTCTGCAAACGTTACAATATCACAGCTTGGATGGGTAGGAGCACAGTCATGTGTGAGCAGAAGCCGTTTTCGCATTGCACGGCCCTCCCTAGTCCGGCTCGTCTCTGGTTGGCCCAGAGCCAGCCCTGGCCCGCTCCCGTTCATTACGCATTGTCCGGAGAGCAAGCCTTGAAGTGGGTGGGCGTTCTCTTGAAGTGGGTGGGGTGTTCACTTGACGTGGGTGGAGTGTTCTTGTGTGCGCGCTTACAGTATTTTAAGAGAGGACACGCCGCTAAAAAATATTTGTTAGCTGAATATATATATTTGTGTTTCTGAGTTAAATTTTTGTTAATGACTGATTACAAATCAGCTTATGTTAGGACGTAAATAACACGAAGCGCGCACCCATAGCCTACAGAGCATTTCCGCCTTTCAGCGCGAGCTGAAGTTCATTAAAATATAACTAATATTCTCTAACTCTTGCGCGTAGCCAGGGTTTTAAAATATAACTGATAATCTCTAAATCCTGCGCGTGCCAGAATTTTACAAGGGGCGAATCCTTCATAGTAAAGGTGGACTCCAAAAAAACCTAATAAGCCGCCGTGGCTGAAAGGAAAAGCTCTCGGCTGTTTAAGCCCTACATTTTATCTTGACCCGTAGGCTACGAGTTCGAATCTCACCTGGGTCAAGTTATTTTACGTTTGTCTTTTATTGGAGAAAATAAAAAGAGGAGTTTGTGTTAACCACAGGCATAACACAAACTCCTTCTTTTATTTTCTCCAATAAAAGACAAACGTAAAATAACTTGACCCAGGTGAGATTCGAACTCGTAGCCTACGGGTCAAGATAAAATGTAGGGCTTAACGCCAAGAGCTTTTCCTTTCAGCCACGGCGGCTTATTAGTTTTTTTTTGGAGTCCCCCTTTACTATGAAGGATTCGCCCCTTGTAAAATTCTGGCACGCGCAGGATTGAGAGATTATTTAGAGATTCCCGTTTACAGCTTGTACAGAACTCTGCCGCACACTTTTTGACCAACACACGAAAATATGAACACATCACTCCTGTCCTGTCCTCTCTACACTGGCTCCCGGTTCAGTTCAGGATACAGTTCAAACTGTTGCTGTTTGTCTTCAAAGCTCTGAATGGACTTGCACCTCTCTACATCTCAGAACTTTTGAAAGCCCATCAGCCCGGCAGAGCTTTACGATCTGCCAGTCAACACCTGCTGGAGGTGCCTCGCTCAAGGTACAAACAATGGGGAGACCGGTCATTTTCTGTTGCCGGCCCAAAAGCCTGGAACAGCCTCCCCCTTGAGCTGCGTGCCACCTCTGATCTGACTCTGTTCAAAACCAGACTGAAGACCCACTTGTTCAAAAAAGCTTTCAGTGTGTAACTTTTATTACTTTTGGTATTTTAGTATGTAGCATTTTTTATTTCCATTGCCTTCTTTTATTACTGTTGTTTTTTATTCTATTTTCACTGATTTATTGTTCCAGTTTATTCATCTTTTTATCCTGTTAAGCACCTTGGTCAATGCAAGGCATTGTAGGAAGGTGCTATACAAATAAAGTTTATTATTATTATTATTATTATTATTATTATTATCAGTTATATTTTTAAACCCTGGCTACGGGCAAGAGTTAGAGAATATTAGTTATATTTTAATGAACTTCAGCTCGCGCTGAAAGGCGGAAATGCTCTGTAGGCTATGGGTGCGCGCTTCGTGTTATTTACGTCCTAACATAAGCTGATTGATTTGTAATCAGTCATTAACAAAAATTTAACTCAGAAACACTAATTCAGCTAACAATTTTTTTAGGGGTTTCTGTAGTTAAATATTAATGAAATCAGCTCGCGCTGAGGTTGTTGTTAGAATGAGTCCCACCCCTGCTGCAAACAACGAATCAAATGTGAGCAGTATATGACTTCAAACCGGGCCCGGGAGCCCGGCCCGATCAGAACCACGATCGAGCGGGTTCCAAAACGAGAGTTGACCCTGGGCGGAAAAGGCAAATGCGAACATGACTAACCCGGGTTAGAAGGCGGGGCGGGCCGGGCCGTTGAGGGCCGTGCAATGCGAAAACGGCTAGAGTGAACAGGATGGGGCTCAACACACAGCCCTGAGGGGAGCCAGTGCTGAGGGTTGCTGAGTCCCATATAAGTTAAATTTACATGGAGAAGTTTATTTAACTTGACATTTTATTACATTTACATTGAGTAAAGAGTGAACATACCTTTGCTTAAGACTAGATCAGACAGCTCTGGTCAGTTCTTTAGTCATCCTTATAATGGACTGAATTTACTTTTAGATTGTTCATGTAGGGTTGGTGTCGGTGCAGGCATACATTAAAAATAGGTCAATATTGTTATTAAAGATCAAATGCAATGATATACAGGAATTTAAATCCTATAAGACAGAACTGTGTTTTATTTTATATCACATAATATGTTATCTTTCTTCTATTTTCAATTTTAAACAGGTTTTAAACAGTATACAAAACGTTTTGCTCCCTTTTCAATTGCAATTTATACAGTTTGTGATCATTTTCTTGATTTCCAGGCATGAACGTATCCACACTAAAAAAGGAAGTCACATGAATTCACAAATCGAAGCAGATGAGGTTGATGACCTCGCTACAATGGAAGTTCTTGATGAGGTAAACAAATAAAATAAGAACAACAACAACAGAACTTTAAGGAATGAAATCATAATAAAATGTAATAAATAATCTAAATTGATGAGCCAAGGAAAATGTTGAACTAACTTTTGTTACTTGATCTTGTACAGTCAACATATATCTGTTATTAAATGTAAGTTAACAATTATTTTCTATTCTTTTAGGATTGGTCAGTGTGCCATTGTTGTTATTATTTTTGCTTCTGTGAAACATTTGATCAAATCTGAACACTGCATTGATGTATTGAACGATACATTCAGCCTCAGTTGCCAGCGGATATTTCTCTCCATTTGTCAAACTGTTGTTGATGAACCTGGCAGTGAGCAGACAGCAGAATTGATCACTGCACCGTGAAAATAATACACAAAAAAAAGGTCACAGGCTTTGAGACAGAACATAAGATAAAACAGTGAGGGATTCTTCTGCTGTTTTCTTTCATTATGTCTTTTATTGTCAGAACACAGTCACAGACCAGCTTCAGTATCGATACGGTAGGGACCAAATCTACACGTATGTTGGGGACATCCTGGTTGCAGTCAATCCTTTCCATCAAATGGACATTTACACTCCTCGGGTCAGTGGAAATACTGCCGACCTTTGTACATAATTTTAAACAGTTATTTTGACTTTATTGGTTGCGTTATGTTTTATTTTGTTCTTATCCTCAAGGGCAATGAGCCTTTCACGAGTCATTTGTATATTTTAAGTAGCATAATTTTGTCTTTTGTTAATCTCTTTTCTTTATAGTACACTAAGATGTACATAGGGGCGAAGCGTACAGCAAACCCACCACACATCTTTGCAGTGGCTGATGTTGCCTACCAGTCTATGGTTTCATACACTGCAGATCAGGTAACATACTCGTTATTATGCAACAATCACATATTCACACTGTTTTATTGTCTCAAAGGGACAAAATAGCTAGCAGCAACTTATGTTGATGCTGTTTCATGTATAATACAGGTATAAAGAAAATACACAAATTATGTACCGTATTTTTTGCTGTATAAGTTGCACCTTTTGCATAAATTTACAAGTCCTGCAACTTATACACCAGCGCGACTAATATACGATCCCCCCCCCCCCCATATTTATAACCCACTTTTTGGCTGAGATCTGACGATTGCATTCATTCGGGCAAGAAAAATATCGAACACTACCATTTTCAGCCACTAGAGGGCCCTCGACTAATATGGCAAGCCAAGTATCTCATTGTTAGGTAAAAGTGGCAATTAATGAGACACATTGGCATGACATACATCATCTCGCTCCAGAACTCCTGGAGCAAACGTCAAATCAACTGCATTTTGCCACACTGCCCAGGTGAAATGCAGCTGATTTGACCATTAAAGTGCATTTATTAAGGAAAAGTTCAACCGAGACACAACTTTGCTATAATTTTGCACAAACAAATAATTGTTCTTAGGTGTTAAACTTGCTAGATTTTGACTAAATGCATAGCGAGTCCTCCCTCTGCGTGCTCCCGCTTCCGAGAATCGATTTTTGAAATGCATCTGATTTGACTGTTAAAGTGCATTTATTAAGGGAAAGTTCAACTGAGACACACTTTTGCTATAATTTCGAGCAAACAAATAATTGTTTTAAGTGTCAATCTGGATAAATTATTGTTTAAGTCCTCCCGTGCACGCTCCCGCGGCTGCCATTTGACAGCCAATTGATTTTTGACACAACACCAGCCCACGTTTCCAGATGGTCAGCAGTTGCACGTAACAAATGTGACGCATCAGCAGCGACACATAATAGATGCCTGTAATACGGTAAAGCGACTTGTGTTTTTTCCACTTTATTAGACATATTTGGACGGATGTGACGTGTACGGCGGAAAGTACGGTAGTTAGACACTGATTGGTGGTGCAGTTTGTGGCGCAATTTTCCCTTAGAAAAAGTTTTGGGACTTAAACCAAAAAATTTAATACCAAATTTGTGTTCATAAAAAAGTGTGCAATGACTTGGTTAATTTATGCCATTAGGTGTAAATATCTTGAATTTACAATTTACCTCTTTGAGTTCAAAGGGAATACTGGAAGACATCTTGTTACACCAAAGCAGGCACAAAGTGTTTGATGATCTCACCCTAAAACGCTTACATTGATTGTGTTTTGAATATTTTATATTCTAATGAAACAAGGAAACTCATTCAGTCAATCATAACACAAAGTTTTAATCTGAATCTATCTCTCTTTCTCTGATCCAAAGCAACATTTATATTCCATAGCTATCTTTAAGGCAGTTCAGACACAATTAATCTTTTCACATACTGTACATATTGACATTCTGAGTCCAAGGTTATTCTGGGACACTGTGGCATTGGTTAACCATTACACTGATAATCATGGCAGGTGGGTTTCATTTGCACTTTTTAACATCTACAGACTTTATCAAACTCCTCCAGTGTGCCATCAACTCCATTAGTTTAATTATATTTTGCATTATTTCATGTTTTAGTTTGTTTGGATTTTCTGTTTGTTCAATTTGCTGTACTATCTAAACATATTTGAGGTTGTGGTGTATGATGAGTTTCCTGGGCCACCATACTTTTTAATATTACCTATAAAATACTATAAAATGGTATTAGTAGCCTTAAGTCTTTGTTATGGTGTATTTATTTATATTAATATATTTTATCTATCATTTGTTTGTGTTCCTGAGTTTTTAGATCCCTGTATTTTTGACCCGTTATAGTTTTATTTAATTTGTATCCGTGTGACTTCTTGTGCTCAGTGTGTCGTGATCAGTGGAGAAAGTGGAGCAGGGAAGACAGAGAGCGCTCATCTGTTGGTGCAGCAGCTGACCGTACTTGGAAAGGTGAGTCAGTCCACACATCGTTGTGTCATTACAACTGTCTATCATTCTCAGTATCTTCTAAAGCACACATGTCAAACTCAGCCCGGGGCCAAATGTGGCCCTTGTTGAAATCTTATCTGGCCCCCAAGATTCTATGTGAAACGTACTTTTATAACTTGAATTGTTTCAATAATGTCGAAAGCACAAAAGAGAACATCAACTGAGACCAATAAAACTCTTGTTGAGGCACCTGTGACCAAGAGAACATGCTGGGTGTCTGACTTGAGTTAATGTAGTTTCTGAAATTGGCCCTTGTTTTGAAAAAGGTTTTAATTTTCGCCTCCTTTTGTAAGTGACTCTGACACTCCAGCTCTAAAGGGTCTTCGCTAATCTTACTTAAGCAATACTAATATCAGAAAATATAGGACATTTAAATTTTTAAGATCCTTTTTCACCTTACATATTCTAAATTTATTACATTATTATTGTTTCTTGTGGTTTATTTAGGCATTTATTTTTGTATATGCTGCTTTCATTTAATTCTGCATGCGTGGGTTTTCTCCGGGTACTCCGGTTTCCTCCCACAGTCCAAAAACATGCATGTTAGGTTGATTGGTAACTCTAAATTGACCCTAGGTGTGAGTGAGACAGGTCCCTCTTGTAAATGAGTCCCCGTGGCTCAACGAGGCTAGCCTGTGTAACGAAATCTATAGGCCGTTTGTGTAATCAAACACTTACGAGGTCAGTTTACTGACTTACCTATAGTTTTAGATGCGCAGGTCTGAGCAGACTTTTATCTGCACAAACATGCCACCAATTCACGGGGTCTCAACTTTTTCAGAATAAATCAATAAATCTGTGATGTGATTAGCCAGAAATGTAATTTCACGAGAGACTTCAACTTATGTTGGTCTACCAGAAAAATAGACCTTTTATTGAAACTATCACAAAAATTACATTAAACATTTGTATCGATATTAGCTCTGATTTAATAACTACGTTGACAAGAATTCAAATTAAAACAAACAGACAGTTAGGATTTAACTGTTGGCACATTACTTGACAGATTAAAAGCTTATGAAAAATAAGAAATAGGAGGAAGAAGATGAAAGCTAAGTTAACTGGAGTTGATTATTTTGAAACAACCAGGGTGGCATGCCTTTCCCAAACAGGTCCAGCTGTACTTCCGACACGTGCAGCATACAAACAAGCCTCTTTACCTGGTGACGAGACGTCTTGCGAGGTGAGGACTGAGAAGTTTGTGGACACTAACGGGCTGTGTGGACCCGCTCGGGTCCAGTCGACTTCGTGCGTGTATATCTGGATCAGACGAGCGGGAGCACGCTTTTACCGGCAGGAACAGGCCCCAATCGCACTGACGGATTTTCAAAATAAACTTCAGAAAACAAATTCTTTCAGAAATGAGTGAAAGGATCACAGTAAGGCTTTACTGTGATTCCAGCTGAGACGTGGGTCGAGTTGACACACTGACCGGAACGTCTCCAGCTTTCCCAGAGGAGAGAGACCAGTTGCGAGTTAGTTCTCTCCAAAACACTAAAGGGAAAATGCAGGAAGTGCCCATTTATAGGGGAGGTGGGGTCTCCCCACCTCCTCGATGACTATTGGCCGAAAGTCTCTTGACGGAGACAGGAAAACTGTTTACATAGACGGCCAGATGGACTGGCCTGTTGAGTCTATCTTGAAGACAAAACAAAAAGGAAGTAACAGCTTTTTCCCTGACTCACAGTCTTAGATTCAGAGCACACTTTGTATTGAAGAATAAACCAGCATAAAGGTCAAACTCATGCAAGTAACAGATCATCATTGAAATGACAAAAAGTATACTGTTTGATCAATTCTGAATTAACACACATTAAAGAGAAAGTTCAATCTGATTAATTAGTGTCCATTAATTCATAATAATTGTAAAAAATAAAAGTGTCCATTTGTCTCCTTGAGAGTTTCAAGAAGGTGTAACACTGAGAGTTTCAAAGAGATGCAGAGAGGTGTACTTGAAGGTCAAGACAGAAGGCCTGTATCACTACACCTGTATAAATAAAGGTTGAATGAATGAATGAATGAATTCTACACCACCACACCATCCTTGTATAATGATTTATAAATCAAGTTAATATTTGCATTTATAGGAAAACATTTCAGGCTAACGGAAGTACAAAATGACAGTTGCATGGCCATGCAGCAGCCTTGTGCACCTCAGTATATATATATATATAAAGATTTAGAATATAAAAATGTTTGATTCGATCATTTAGATTACCCCTTGATGCTCCAGCTGGTGCCACTCATGATTTGCAACTTACCGTTAACTAAAAGGAAAAATCCATTTCTAGTTGCTTTAATATAGTCCCACCTGATAGAAGGAGTGTGCAGAAATGACCGTGTCATGATTTCCGCTGCACTGATTTAGAATCCTGTATTATTATTTTTTCATTCAGGCCAACAACCGAACGCTCCAGGAGAAAATCCTCCTGGTCAACAGCCTGGTGGAGGCGTTCGGAAACGCCTGCACCGCCATCAACGACAACTCCAGCCGCTTTGGCAAATACCTAGAAATGAAGTTCACCCGTGGAGGAACGGTGGTCGGAGCCCAGATATCTGAATATCTGCTGGAGAAATCCAGAGTCATCCACCAGGCGATGTAAATGTCACTTCCTTTGTTTGTGTTTGACACCTTTACAACCGTCATCTCCTCTGACATTCATAGAAACTTAAAGCATGCCTGTTTTGTGAGAGAACAAGGACACAAAGGTTATATTTCCACACTGGCTGAGATCAGCGTGTAATGGACTTTCTCTCTCTCTCTCACCTTCACTTATTCATTTGAAACTGGTGACATTTGGCTTCAGTCTGCACTTCAGTCACTTCGTCTTTTCCTCTTATCAGGTGTCTGGGGATCAGACCGGGTCAAGTGCAGGGGAAGGCCTATTTCTTGTTTGATCAAAGATTGTTTTCTTGCAAGTAGAACTTCAAAGACACACTCAAGTATTTCATTAGGCGAGAGACACGCAGGTCAGACGGGGTTCGAATTGGCAGGAAACATTGTCTGCAGCCACTTCTCGCTGGCTTGGACTCTGCTTATTAGAGGGATAGTAAACAAGGTGAATCCACAGCATGCGTTGGATTACATGCTGAATATTTCATGACTTCTGTGAAGGTGGCACTTTGGATTGTTTGTCTGTGTGAATTATTTCTGTTAACACAATATCTGAGAAGCTTGTTAAGACATCTCTGTGTCATTTGGTGGAAAACTAAGCTTGTTTTCTTATACAGGTAGTCCTCGAGTTACGACGGAGATCCGTTCCTACGCTACGTCGTAACTCGAATTTCGACGTAACTCGAAACGTACGTCCAAACTGCACCTTATACATGCAGTACTGTATTTTACCAAATACATAGCCTATCCTAACACAGTACCCTACATAATTATCAAAAAACACATACATCTCAGAGCCATAATGAAGGGAAAAAATAGTTCATTTCCTAATCTGGATTGCTGGTGAAGCCATTTCCTCCATTCCTCCCTCCCTCCTCCGGATTCTCCATTCGTTTACGTTGTAAAACCACCGTCCATAAAACAGCTACTTTTCCACAGCTGCTGCCTGTCCAGCTTGCTCCAACAAGTTTTGTTTTGTTTTTTGAATGTCCAGAGGACCAGACTTAGCTTTTTTAGAGAGTACAGGGCAAGCTGTAGCCTCTGCAGCTAAACCGGAAACTGCCGGAAACTGCGTAAATCAGCTTAAAAATAAAAAAAATTCAAAATATTATTTTTTTAATTAATATTTTTATTTTAATGGGAGGTGCGTCGTAACCGCGAAACGTCGTAAATCGAGGCCGTCGTAAGTTGAGGACTACCTGTATTCATTTAGCGAAACAAGATAATTCTGAACTGATCAGGTGTATTTTTGTTTAGTTTTTTATAAAACATGTCAACATTGTTACCCAGCTTTAAAATATAACTGTATGCAAAGCTCAGTAGTATTATTGATTGTGCAAAATAAAGTATTTTAAAGACAAATTTTCGTGTAAATGTATGGTTTAAAGCCTTATAAAAGGTAGAAAACCTGTTGGTAAACTTTACATTCAACTTTTTTTTAACACTTGTAGGTCTTTTTTGAGAGATACACGTCAAATAATTGTATCCTTTATAGTGTGGAAAATAACAAATATCAATAATTTTATATTATATTATAAGGTTCTGAATTTCTGAACTACATGTGTGTGTTTCCACAGAGGAGAGAGGAACTTCCATATCTTCTACTACATTTATGCTGGCCTTGCTGACAGGAAGAAACTTGCCCACTACAAGCTTTCTGACAGCAAAACACCAAAGTAGGTTTTGATAAGAAATTTCCGGCTCTCGCTGTTCACCCTGGATGATGACGCCACTACATTCACAAATTACCTACTTTGTACACAAATTATTGGAACATGGCTCTATCATCATCATCAATTTGGCTAACTTTTTTCAGTGTGAAACTTATCATGATGTTAATGCAGTTATTACTCACCAAAAAGGTTTTTCTCTGTTCCTTTCCACAGAATCTAAATATGTTATCTTGCACGTACTATGCTCTCTTTTTTAAATCAATGTTTCTATGATGATCCGACTATGTACACTCACGATCGCACCACTCCCTTTACCCTGCCCTGGCATGGCTTACGCAGACCTCATCAAGATGCCGCTGTGTGCTAGATCCCAATCCCCAAAATCCCAAAATACTGTATTAATCCCAAAGGTAAATTAAGTGTTGTCGTAGCTCATCATCCTGGTTTCATTCAAGAGTTGTTAGATGCTGATAGCTGTGGGCAGGAAGGATCTCCTGCAGAAAATTTGAAGAATGTGGCAACAGATACTGATCCGTCCACCCAGATCCAGCTTGCTGTCAGATCTATTGGGCCTCTCGATCCTCCTGGGCATCAGGACTTCCTGAATGCTGTGCAGAATTCCTCCCTGAGCAACAGTCACTCCTCCCAGCAGCCTGCCGAGCTCCTCGTCACCACAGACAGACAGCTGAAGGTGCCGGGGGATGACCCCGGTCCTCCCATTGTCACAAGTCGAGTTTCCCACCAGCTCCAGGATCTTGGCGGTCAGATACTCGAGCACTGCCGCCAGGTTGACGGGAATTCATCCACAGCGCCTCCTTTTCAACTCATTTGGGATTTGGGGCTTTAGTTAAGTTAGTTATACAGGTAGTTGAGCTTTTTAGATGTTAATCAGCTGCTCCTGGTTGTTAAACAACACCTTGTTGCCATGGCTACGCATCATAACAAATGTCCTAAAGTTAAAAGGTTTCAGTAAAAATCTCCCAGCTGCCCAGCGTCTGATACCAGAGGAAATAATCATTTGAAAAAGGGATTTACATCCAGAAAAAAGAGGAATTAAAGTTTTCTAAAGCAATAATGCAGAAAGAATGTAACAGAGCTACTTCAACATTCAGCCACACTGAGAGGTACAATTCTACAACAATACTAGATGACACTAATATGATGCTTCCTCCATGAGAACCACATATGGCCTTAGTTGTTTCCATGACCTTGTCCCAATCCCAATGTCCTGTTCTGTTTGAGATTTCTGGGTCTCCACCATTAGTTTCAGTCTAGCTGTGTTCTTCCCTCCCCATCCAGCAGGCTTGGCTATGATGTGAACAAAAATGTTTTGCTTTACCTCCAAAAAGCAAATGAAAGAGGGCTGAGGGTTTGGCAGCAATCACTGATTCTTGGAAAATGCAGATTGGTCACTGAAGCCACTTGGTAAGAGCGCCATAAGAGAGTTTACTGAGAGAGAACAGTGGTGGCATGCAATGCATGTAGCAGCATCAAGAACGTTGTATAAAGTTTGTGTGAAGAGCTGCCATGATGAGATTTTCATTAATGAAAAGTGCGTTATAAATTGAATTCATTATTAATATTATTAGGCCCGAGCAGCGAAGCGCTGCAAGGACCTATTGTAATTGTAGTGTTTATTAGGCCCGAAGCAGCGAAGCGCTGCAAGGACCTATTGTAATTGTAGTGTTTATTTTATTATTATTAGGCCCGAGCAGCTAAGCGCTGCGAAGGCCTATTGTAATTGTACTGTTTATTATTTTTTTTATTATTATTATTTTTTTTATTTTTATTCTTCCCCCAAAAGAAGTGGCATTTTGGGGGCTTTATCATATATGAAAACTCACCAAATTTGGCAGACTCGTCAGGACTGGTGAAAAATTACATATTTTGGGGGCGTGGCAAAAATCGCCACAGAAACGGCTCAAGAGCGCCCCCTAGAAAATTTCAAAATACGCTCCGCATTGACTTAGTTTGACGTAGAATCGTGAAATTTGGTACACTTGTCCAACTCACCAAGATGCACAGAAAACCCTCTGGCACCAACGTTGTACGATAAATGGTAAGGCGGCCATTTTGAAATGATTACCAAATTTTTACACCTTTTTGGCCGTTTACAGCCTCCGCATTTGAACGAACTCCTCCTAGGGATTTCGCTCGATTTGGTTCAAACTTGGCCAGTTTCTTCATAAGGCACGGGGGAACAAACAATATCAAAATTGTGCGTTTTCATGAATGCTGAAGGGGCGGGGCCAGACGTCAAATTTGGACATCTCGCCATGAAAAACGAAACGCTTATAGCTCTTACACGAAAAGAGTCTAATACATCAAACCTTCAGTGATTGACGCACATCCGGTCCCCTGCATTACTGAATGGTCAAATTATGACATCACTTAAGCCACGCCCCCTGACAACAGGAAGTGTAAAGTTTTACTTTGAAAGGTCCATATCGGACCCGTGTTACCTAATCAGCGTGACATTGTGTCCAGTGACTAAAGACATGTTGGTGTAACAAGCTTTCCAGCACTGTTCGTTTTGGGTGGAGCAAGTGGGCGTGGCGACATGGCGAAGTAAGACGTAACGCCATCACCATACGTTTGGATCTAAAATCCACAGATTTGATCTGAGGAGTACCAATATCAGTATGATCGATCATTGCCCACCCCTTGAACAGGTGTTTATGCTAATTAGCAAATCGCTACAGAAACGGCTCAAGAGCGCCCCCTAGAAATATTCAAAATACCCTCCGCATTGACCTTAGTTTGACGTAGAATCATGAAATTTGGTACACTTGTCCAACTCACCAAGATGCACAGAAAACCCTCTGGCACCAATGTTGTACGATAAATGGTAAGGCGGCCATTTTGGAACGATGACCAAATTTTCACCCCTTTTTGGCCGTTTACAGCCTCTGCATTTCAACGAACTCCTCCTAGGGATTTCGCTCGATTTGATTCAAACTTGGCCAGTTTCTTTATAAGGCACGGGGGAACAAATGTTATCAAAACTGTGCGTTTTCATGCATGCTGAAGGGGCGGGGCCAGACCTCAAAGTTGGACATCTCGCCATGAAAAACGAAACGCTTACAGCTCTTACACGAAAACTGTCTAATACATCAAACCTTCAGTGATTGACCCACATCCGGTCCCCTGCAAAACTGTATGGTCAAATCATGACATCACTTAAGCCACGCCCCCTGACAACAGGAAGTGTAAAGTTTTACGTTGAACGGTCCATATCGGATCCCTGTTACCTAATCAGCGTGACAT
>JBBPBX010011413.1:26237-44507 GCA_038048925.1 Garcialebias charrua | reverse complement strand
ACATTGTCTAGTGGTGGTTCTAATGTGCTTTCTCTTTTTAAAAATGTGTTAAGTAGATGGGAAGTTATGGTATAAACAAGCAAAGATCATGTGTAAAATTTGACCTTTATTTGTGACCTTGACCTTAGAGCTGGGGTGATGAAAACATTATGTGAATCATTGTCTAGTGGTGGTTCCAATGTGCTTTGTCTTTTTAAAAATTATGTTAAGTAGATGGGAAGTTATGATATAAACAAGCAAAGATTATGTACAACATTTGACCTTGATTTGTGACATTGATTTGTGACCTTGACCTTAGAGCTGGGGTGATGAAAACATCATGTGAATCATTGTCTTGTGGTGGTTCTAATGTGATTTGTCTTTTTTAAAATTATGTTAAGTAGATGGGAAGTTATGGTATAAACAAGAAAATATCACATATAACATTTGACCTTCATTTGTGACATTGATTTGTGACCTTGACCTTAGAGCTGGGGTGATGAAAACATCATGTGAATCATTGTCTTGTGGTGGTTCTAATGTGTTTTGTCTTTTTTTTAAATGATGCTAAGTAGATGGAAAGTTATGGTATAAACAAGCAAAGATCAAGTACAACATTTGACCTTGATTTGTGACCTTGACCTTAGAGCTGGGGTGATGAAAACATTATGTTAACCATTGTCTAGTGGTGGTTCTAATGTGCTTTCTCTTTTTAAAAATGTGTTAAGTAGATGGGAAGTTATGGTATAAACAAGCAAAGATCAAGTACAACATTTGACCTTGATTTGTGACCTTGAACTTAGAGCCGTGTGATTAAAACAGCATGTGACTCATTGTCTAGCGGTGGTACAAATCTGCTTTAAGTATTTTTAATTAAATTAAGTGGAGGAGAAATTGTAGTCTACACAAGCAAACACCTTGTTTAACATTTGGCCTTGATTTGTGACCTTGACCTTAGAGCTGGGGTGATGAAAATATAATGTGACTCATTGTCTAGCAGTGGTTCTAATTTGCTTCTTTTTTATTATGTTAAGTTGATGAGAAATTATTGTCTAGACAAGGAAATATATTGGACAGTGTAACATTTGACCTTGTTTTGTGACCTTAGCACTGGTGCATTGAAAAAATTATGCAATACACCAACTGTGGTGCAATATTGTATCATGTTTTTGTTAATACTGTATATCTTGGTTAGATCCGAAGTCACAGTCCAGACAATCAAGCCCTTTCTTTAAACTTTGACCTTAATTTTTGACCTTAGCATTGAATTTGTAAATAACTAAATTATGTATTTGAAACAAGTCGTGTTCATTTTAAAAAGTAAGATTACTGCTCAATGTTATGCAAATTGTTAATTCTACCAAATTGACTTGTAAATTTGAAAATACCAAACAAGAACAACTAAATTCATTTGTACTGTGGATAATTTGAAGGTCGCTTAAGAACAAATACGAAAAGTTAAAGGCATTCCAAATTGAAATAGTTTTCACGTTCATTAAAGTTATTCGTCTTATACAGAAATGCTCGGTTATTTTGTGCACGGCCATTCTAATTAGGAAAAAACTGGACACAAGACTTCAAAGTTCAGTAATCCCGGTAAAAATCCAACAATGTTCCGTCATGTCATCTGGACGGTTTCTTTTTTTTTTTTTTTTGGCTGAGATGTTTCGTCCTTCATCCAAAGGACTTCTTCAATCTGAGGAGACACAAACCAATTTCACAAACAACATACTCCATAGTGGAAATAAACAGTTTGCTTGTACTAAGATTGACGGGGGTGAGTGCAGGGCCCGGAGGCCATCTTAGAACTAGTAGACAGTTATTTTTTTCATATGGCGTATGCTGTTTGTAGAAATTAGTTTGTTTGGTGCCTCTTTGGATGAAGGATGAAACGTCTCAGCCAATAAAAAGTAACCGTCCAGATGACATGACGGAACATTGTTGGACACAAGATTCAATTGAATCGGAAGCTCTGGAAATTTGAAACCTGAAACCCTAGCTGTGCTTTTTTAATTATTTATTCATTTATATTTAATTTCAACCAATAAAAGCTGAGCCCATACATCAGTTGAAAAATGTACTTAGCAGAAAATGTGCATTTCAAAAGGGGAGTAGCCTGAAACAAATCACATTACCTGTGATTGTGTTTAAGCAAGTTGTCTTGCTTGATATACAAATAGTATCAGTCGTAATTCAGCCGTGAAAGCTTATTTGTTCTAAATTGAATCAGCATGGACTAAACTTTGGGATACACCGAAGCAAAATGAGAACAGAACATTTTGGGATCTGTGTAAAAATATTATATTATACATCTATGGCACTTATGGATTTTGTGGAACAAGTAACTACTGCTGTTGACCGAAAACAATAATGTGTAGTGTTTTTGTAGATTTTAAAAAGGCGTTTGATACTGTTAATCATAGTATTCTCCTTGATAAATTACAAAAGTACGGAATAAGAGGATTAGCGTTACAGTGGGGGTGTAGTTACTTGGAAAATAGGAAACAATATGTACAGTTGGATTATGTGAAATCAGATCACTGTACTATTACGTGTGGAGTTCCTCAGGGATCGATACTTGGTCCGAAATTGTTCATTTTGTATGTTAACGATTTGGTTAAAGTGTCTGGAGTCACAAATTGTGTTCTTTTCGCTGATGACAACGTTTTTTTGTTCTGGAAATAATATTGAACAATTAGTGCATTTAATGATGAAGGAGTTTGTTAAAATCCAAAACTGGTTTAAACTTAACAAATTATCATTAAATTTGGAAAAAACAAACTATATGATATTTAGTAACAGAAATAAAACGATTGATGTTCCATTTCTAATCGAGGACTCAGTGATTTGCTGAGTCAGTGAGGTAACATTTTTGGGTGTTGTCATTGATGATAATCTATCACGGAAACAACATATACATTTGGTTAAAACAAAAATATCCAAATCAATTGCAGTATTTTATAGAGTTAGATATCTACTAAATGACAAATCATTGTATCTGTTGTATACTGTAATTCAATGACTGTGCCACATTTGATTTATTGTGTTAATGTATGGGGAAAAGCATGTAAAAGCAGCACAATGCCTATTTTTATTTTGCAGAAATGAATAGTAAGAATTATAGCAAGAAAGCGTTACTGTCACCCATCAAGTCAATTACAGTATTTTTTCAGATGAAATTGCTTAAGTTCTATGATTTGGTGGATTATAACATTTTGTTACTTATGTATAGAGCTAAAAAAAATACACTACCGTCAAATATCCAAATGTATTTTGTGAAAAGATCAAGCTGTTACAATCTCAAAGGAAAATATGTATTTGTAAAACCGCAATTTAGAAATAGTTTGAAGGGAAGAACTACCATAATTCAGGGAGTAGGATTGTGGAATAACTTAAAGACAGATGTTAAGGAAGCCAAATCAATTCCTGTCTTTAAAAAACTGGTCAAAGTTGAATTGTTTAACAAATATACAGGTAAATGAATGTATTTCAATGAGTAATATATACAATTGAAAATTGAATGAGTTATTTACTTATTTTGTTATTATATAACAATTTGTTTGAATTCTTATTTAGAAAAATGAGCAGATTTAATAATATATTGTCTTCATCTGCTACATTTCATTTTATATTTTATATATTTTTTATTTTCAAATCATATACAGTATGTCATTTGTTGTATTTCATTATTGTAAAATGATAAATACTAAAAAATATATATATTATGACAACAGTGGGAAATACACAATTAGTTGGCCATTTTATCTAGATAACAGAAAGATTAGGATATCACTTTTCAATTCCATATTCAGCCAAACAAATTCACCCATTACATTTAAAGCTCAAGTGCTTTCTGTCCATGGGTACAGATTTTACAGTGATTGAGTCCTTGACTGTCCCTGTGGATGTTAAGAGCCTTGCCATGACTTTTCATGTGAAAACACTTCATCCATAATGCATTTTGGCCATAAAGCAACCCCAGTGGCCTCAAATCGTGATTCCCACTCTGGATTTAAGACCACAAGAGCAAACAAAGTGCACATGCAGAGGGTCGCAGAAAAAAAAAAAAAAAAGGGCGGATACAAATAAAGGAAAGAAAACTGATCAGTAATTACGGCAACGTGAAGAGGAGGTGTCGACGGCATTGGGGGGAGGGGGATCGGTTGAACGCTGATGAACATTTGAGCATTTCTACATGCTTGAAGGAATTCCATTAACCACTCTGATTAAAGTAATCATTGGAGCCATCGGTGCCTGTCAGATGCCATCCCTGCCCTCTCAATTACCCAGATCTCCTTGAACTCAACAGCCCACATCATCATGGAGGCAAGGTGGCAAGAGGAAAGCGAGGAAAAGGCACCGTTGGCGGGAAAGAGAAGAGACTGCGGTAGGCGAGGCGTCACTCAGGCGTATGGGAAATGTCCACCCACTGGGCCTGTCTCAATACGCAGAGGGCAGGTACACATTCACCTAATTATCATTCACATACTGTATGTGGTTGCGGTGTCTGACAGCGTAAAAGCAGCAAACTAAGCGTATAAGGCAGTGCTATTGAATGAAATAGCTCATGGGCCAGACATCCAGCACTTCTTGACATCAAGTAAGTTTGCTTTACGGTTTAAAATCTAGTTTTATTTAAAAATGAGCCAACTGGTGGGCCTCACTTGGCCCACGGACCGCCAGTTGAATAGCCCTCTTATGAGGGATAGTTAGGGAACTGTGGAAAGGTAAAATTGAACCTGCTGTAGTATGGCTTTATTTAGCTTTCTGTATGGATCGTGGAGTTAACGGGTTGTTCTACTGTGGCAAAGGCCAAGAAAACAGTGGATTAATGCTATCTATAGTACAATAATCTGGTATTTTTTAAAGGAATATTCTGTCAGATACCAGCTGTGACATCAATAAGACTAATAGCTGGCCAATGATGGCTAAATATTGAACCTGCTGTAGAATGGCTTTATTTAGCTGTCTGTATGGAACGTCGAGTTAACGGGCTGTTCTACTGTGGCAAAGGCCAAGAAAACAGTGGATTAATGCCATCTATAGTACAATAATCGGGTATTTTTCTAGGAATATTCTTCCAGATACCAGCTGTGACATCAATCACAGACCGCCAAATAAATATAGAATGGAATAAGACTAATAGATGGCTAATGCAGAACCTCATTGATATAATTTTTGTGCTTAAAATAACTCTTAAAATATACATACCGCTATGAAAGATTGCTAATATTAAACCTCCACTTTTTTTGCATGGCACAGTTTAGTTTGTCACCGTTCCCTCAAATGAACAACCTCCTTGTTTCTACATGAAGATATGTGAGCTAAAGATATGCTAAATGAATAAGTCCACTTGATGCGTGACATCAGTCAGTCCAAATATTTACCAGACTCCTGGAAGACTAATCAGCAGCCTCAGGACCATCGGTATAAATCACACATATGTATTGTATATGCATATACGATATGTATGTGTATTTAAATATGATACGTATCGTATATGTATATACGATACGTATATCGTATATGTATATACAATTGGTATATCATATATGTATATACAACGCGTTTATCGTATGTTTATACAATACGTACATCATATATGTATATATGATACTTATATCGTATTTGTATACTGTATATCATACATATATGTATCTTAAATACGTTAGTATATACGCATCGTATATACGTTTTGTATATTTGATATTTGATACATATATCGATATACGTATATAGTATACGATACGTATAAGTGTCTTAAATACGATAGGATATGCGTATCGTATATACATATCATATACATATCTTAAATTTGATAGGATACACATCTTGTATATACATGTTGTATATACATATAGTATAGATGTATATACAATATACGTCCATACGATATATGTCTATACATATCTCACATATATGTATACAGGTAGTCCCCGACTTACGACAGAGTTCTGTTCCTACGCGGCATTGTAAAGCGAATTTTGACGTAAGTCAGAACGCATTCAACGTGGCGTCGTAAACCCGGATTTTCGACGTAAGACGGAACATTCCTACCATAAGTTCTGACGTAAAGTTGCGTAAACCGCATAACTCGAAACAATGCTTTTCAATGGGAGAGTGTCATAACCGCAAAACGTCGTAAGTCTAGGCCGTTGTAAGTCAAGGACTACCTGTATTGTATAATGACATAGTAACAAAGAAGCTGTTCGGTTGAGAAAACAGCCACGCTTTAAACACACCATATCAAACCAAATGTGGAATTAATATTAACTAATGTAGTGTTCTTTCATACCAATATGTTGTTTTTAAGAAAAACACATTTTGTAAATCTAAAAGCAACATCAAACATCATATTTTAACATTTTTGTCTAAATTTGTTTTGGTATGAATAAATGAAATCAAAGGATAAACAATGTTTTGTCAAGCTTCTGTTAGCTATTGAGCTAATTAATACTGTATGATGACAATGTGGTGATTTACAGTATATTGGTATTTATGAATAAAAAACGTATTGAGCATAATTACAACAACATTAAAGCAATAATTAAATAAATAAACTTGCATGATTCCCTTTTGATTTAGTCAAATGGTAGAATCTTAATTTTGATAGGAGTTTTAAAAAAATATAGACAAATATGAAGTTTTTGAATGTTTATGAACCCTATTGTGATCCACTTTTCTTCTGTATGTTTTGTTGGTTTGATTTTCATCCAGGAGCTTTTGTTTTGTTTTGTTTTTTAACAATTTCAACAAATCATAAATCACAACGTTCAGCTCTTTCAGGACACTCCTGCTATAACTCGGTATAGGTGCAACTTTAGCTTTTTGGAATATTTAGCCTTTTCTGTCATTTTTGTCCCCATAGAAAGTTTAATTAGCTCATTCTACATCCTTCAGATCTTTAGATCTGTTTACAACCTTTCACTGCTCCTTTCCCATTTGTTCTTCTTCAGCTTCTTTTTGTAAATTTAAATGTTTTTTTCAGCTGATTTTTGACCGGACCAATCAGAGAACAGAAGGCGGAGTTTTGAACGACGTCGACTGACATCGTCAGTTAAAATGGCTGCCGCCACGAAGGAATTTTCCATAAAACAAGGTAAAAAACTATTATTTCTTTGCTGAGAAAAAATATATTTCTTAGCTGACGTTATATCAGAAGTGTTCCTGAGCTTAACAGTTCCTAAATCAATTCACGAAATGGTCAAATCTGCTGGATTTAAATTGTTTCGGTTTGACATTTTCCAAACAGCCTCGGGTGCGCTACGAAAATAAATTATAAAAAATCGAATTTTATCTCAAATGTTTCATCTAGGCCAACAGTCAGTAAATTAGAGCCATATAATTACACACTGGTAGCAGAAAAAATATCCACCGAGTGGTTTCTGAGCTATTTATCTGAATAGCCTGGACCTCGCCAGGCTAAACTAACAAAACTCCGCCAGCAAATTTGTGTTCTATCTGCTTTTTATGCTAACTTAAGATTTGTTTGTCAATTTCAGCTACATTTTAGCATTTTTTAGCTCATTTCAGCTGTTTTTCAGCAAGTTCTTTAGCAATACGTACTCACACTGTATTTTTGAAAGAAATTCAATTGCTCTAGTTTTTACTGCATTGCCCATTTACTTCCATTTATTTTTATTATTATTATAATTATTATTATCATTATTTATTTACAAACTGTTATGGTAATTCGATAATTCTCAATCAGCTAAGCAAACTTTCTTGTTATGGTAATATTCCAGGCATGCCTGAGGGACATGTAAAAACACATTCTATGTATAAGTATAAAATGAGGGGGCCCAGAATGCACTTTTGCCCCTAGACCCAGTTGTTAAATAATGCGGCCCTGGCAAATGCGACATCAAGCTGTTTTTATTTACCATAAACACAAAATTCTGCCAACACCATCTGACAAGCTATAAAATATCCTTCTTAGCAAAGCTCCTCTCCATCAATTCCAGAATAAAGTTTTTAATTAGCCCTTTTTTTTCTAATTTTAGGAAGCCGGTTAGAAAATAATTGCCCGGCAAGTTTAGCTCCGTGCACTGAAAATAGGCAGGACTGATGAGCCAACACTTCATGCAACTTGGACAGGTTTCATGCACCGTCCCACTCTGCCTCCACATTGATTAACTCTCAAATGGTGCGAGCTCAGAGAGCGTAAGAGAACACCGGCTGCCCATCACTGTCTGAGAGCAGCTCGGAGCTGAGAGCTCTCCCCGCTGCATTCAGAGCAAAGAGCGAGGCTTTGTTGACGACTCCATCTGCACCTGCGTGGCGCCTTGTGTTGCATCACATTCAGCCTCTAAATGAAAACAATACAAAGTGGAGGATGTTGTGCATGAGGCAAGACCGCCTGCAATCTTTTGCCTTGTCTAAATACCCGTGATGACCACAGCGGACATTTTCTTTGTGAAAGTTTTATCTGTCTTTTCAGCATAGTTAACAATCTTTGACTAAAATAAGAATCAATGAGGGTGTTACGAAACCTGCCAAAAGCCATGGGCTGAATAAATGAATATGTACTGGTAGCAACCAGCCTTAGTGCGCTAACCTCAAAAAACCGGATGCTTCATGAGGCCGTTAAACTGAGACAGCTCATGCACGGACAGCAAAAACAAACCCCGTTTGGGGAATGATTTGCTGCTTGTTGCCCAACAAAAGGAAAAAAAAGGCGATTACATTTATGCCTGTCTGTTCGTCTGTAGCGTTAGCAAAATATCTCAGAAACCACTGAAAGTAATTTCATGAAACTCTAATAAGGTAATCAATAGGGATGCACCGATCCACTCTTTTTTTTAAACTTCCGATCCAATCCGATACTTAAATCTGGGTATCGACCAATACCGATACTTTTCGATCCGATACGGTTCAGGTATATGAGGCTGTAATAATGATTATTATTTTGAACTGAGACTACCGTCTTAACATTGTGTGAGTTAAACCAAATGAAGACACTCTCGGCCTCACAACAGAAAACCCAAACTTTACAGCACACAAGAGGCAGGTCTATATCACAGACGTCCTTCTCACTCATGGTGCAGCTGGAAAACTAAAATACAGCTAAGCATTATGGTAAAGACAACAAAATCCACTCCCGTAGTGGTTAAGGGGAGTGTACTGTGTTGTCTTTCCCATAATGCTTAGCGGTTTTTCAGTTTTCCAGCTGCACCATGAGTGAGAAGGACGTCTGTGATATAGACCTGCCTCTTGTGTGCTATTAAAGTTTGGGTTTTTCCTGTTGTGAGGCCCAGAGTGTTTTCATTGGGTTTAATTCAGACAATGTTAGGATGGCAGTCACAGAATATGGTGGAAGACAAGTGTTCTTTGAAGCTGGATCGGAAATATTGGCAGGTTGGATCGGAAAAGGAGCCAAGATGGTGTAGTGGTAGGGCTTTCGACTTGGGATCCGAAGGACGCGGGTTCGCGCCCCGGCCACTACACACCTTGGGGTGTCTATGAGTGCACACCTAATTCTCCAGCTCTGTGTATGGGAAACATACACAGATGACAGACAAAGACATTATTATTATTATTATAAAATCCGATACTTAGATTATGCTGGTATCGGATACCGATACTGGATCGGATCGGCCCCATCCCTAGTAATCAATGTATCGTCTGGAGTCAACACCATTCAAGATGGCCGCCACAGCAAACTTGAACAGAAACAACTCCAAGTTGAGCAATTGACATTTGATGCGGTAGTAGCTGAGAGTCATTGCCAACACAGGAGCTGAGCACTGATTGCTAGAGATCTGTTTTTAAACTTTGCCATCAACTACTGGATTCAGCCGTATCTCATTGTTAGCAAAATATACCAAGAACCATGTGATGGATTACAAATCAGAAATAATTGAAACTCGCAGAGCTATAATTCGGCATTACTGAGCCTCACCCCAGCACATACCGGTATGCCAAGTGCTACACATTGTGCAATAATTTTCCCTAAAACTTTGATTTTGACTGCTGAAATCAACTTAGTCTGTTAGCAAAATATCACATACCATACCATACCATACCATTTTATTTATAAAGCACTTTAAACAGCAACAAGGCCAACCAAACTGCTGATATCATATATGTACATACAATACGTATATCGTATATGTACATACAATACGTATATCGTATATGTACATACAATACGTATATCGTATATGTACATACAATACGTATATCGTATATGTACATACAATACGTATATCGTATATGTACATACAATACGTATATCGTATATGTACATACAATACGTATATCGTATATGTACATACAATACGTATATCGTATATGTACATACAATACGTATATCGTATATACAGGTAGTCCTCGACTTACGAGCGCATCGACATACGAGGTTCCGGGCTTACGAGCTGACTAACGAACAGTAAAGTTGTACAGAACATATAGAAAATACAGCACTGGTATGCGTTTTTAGATGAAAGTGTGTTAGCTAACAGTTTGTAAACAAGTTTCTGAGCATGTTTATGAACTAGTATGTACGTTTGTGTTGAAAAACGAGTGTTCGTAGTAGCGCTAGCATAAATTTTCTGACTTACCACCGAAAATCCGGACTTATGAGCGACACGTGTTTCGTGTTCTGGCATACGAGATTTCGTGTTACAAGCACCTCGTAGTAACGGAACTTGCTCGTAAGTCTGGGACTATCTGTACAATACGTATATCTTATATGTATATACATTACGTATATCGTATATGTATATACAATACGAATATTGTATATTTATATATGACTCACTGAACCCATGACCCACTCAACAGTTTTTTTACAAATCTCTCTGAAAGTAATGACTGGATGAGCATCTACAGCTGATTTATTTTTTGGAGTTACGCCAACTAAACATAGCCAAAACATTAGCAAAAAAAAAAATGGTTAAAACTCAGCTATTGAGACATGTATTGAGCAAAACTTTGGTGTAGTAGTAGCAGCTGAAAGTCGTCTACAGAACATAATCTGAGCACTATAGCACAAGATCTCCCAGTACCAAGGTTCAAAGTTCAAGGCGAGTTTATTGTCATTTGCTTCACACATGGTACATGAGGTGGAACAAAATTGTGTACTCAAGGACAGTTACTCCCCAAAATAGCAATAATAGAAAGTAAATTAAAGACAAGAAGAAACAATATACAAGGATCTAAGATATATATGGATAGATAGATAGATAGATGGATGGATGGATGGATGGATGGATGGATGGATGGATGGATGGATGGATGGATAGATAGATAGATAGATAGATAGATAGATAGATAGATAGATAGATAGATAGATAGATAGATAGATAGATAGATAGATAGATAGATAGATAGATAGATAGATAGATAGATAGATAGATAGATAGATAGATAGATAGATAGATAGATAGATAGATAGATAGATAGATAGATAGATAGATAGATAGATAGATAGATAGAGGATGTTTACGTATAGATGTATGTACACATTTAGGTGTACATGTATAGATATAAGTACATGTATAGATGCACATATACTTATATCTATATGTACATATATACATATAGATATACATATATCTACTGTATATGTATACACATAGATATCCATATATGTATAGATATTTGTGGTACATCTACAAAGTAACATATCACACCAGATCCTGCATAACCTCTTATGGCTACAACTCTGTTATTTTTCATCATAAGTGATTTGTTTTGCATTAAAGATGGATTTGTGATATGGTTTTCTTCAAGGAATGACAGGCCTGAAATTGCATAGGACAATGTCCAGTGCAATTTTATCTAATGCATTCCCCATAATGCACAATTAATTAAAAAATAAAAAATAAAACACCATACAAGAAATTGCCACATGCACTACTTATTAACCATTTGCCACCTTGCTGCTCCGGTATTATTATTATTTTTTTTTCCCCTTTTCTTTCAAATTAACCATTTTCCAGTACAAGCACTACAAGGACAGTATTTAATTCTATGTCAAACACTGAGAGCACCTCGTAGGCCACCAGTGCCGTGTGCCTGCACACCCTTCTTGGCTATGATTCACATCCCTTGCTACATGTATGACACATCCACAGTTACACTCGGTTCCAGGACTCCTCATCTCCCAAATGGTGCCTTCTGCTCTCATTCTGGGCTTCTATGAAAAGATCTAGCGAGCAACAAAAACCCAGAGTGTACCGTTTCTATGAGGAAAGCAGCAGGCACAGCAATAGACGTTTAAGTAAAACAAAAAAACTGCAATAAGTTATATAACAGCTCAACGCACACAGTGTGAGTTTAATTAAAATGCATAATAATCCAAATAACTCCCTCTGAACTATTGCGATTTTCCTCCCCGAAAAGACTCCCGTCTGCCTCGGTTTGATTGAATTCCTAAATGGTGACGCTCGCTGCACTCTGAAAATGGTGGCACGGAGCACACCCCTTGCATTCTTATCGACCTGCTTTGCATGCTGGCTTTAAGTGGGTCAAGTGTGAAGTAACCAGAGAAAAATTCAACGCGACCGCTTTTGCGATGCATTAGCAGAACAGTTGAAGATGTCTTCTCAAGAAATGCATTTTGAGTACGAGTGCACATTAAACAAATCAATACAAAAAAAAAAATCTAGCTGTAAATCCTAATTGGCGTCTACGCTTCTACCCGTTGGGTTTTGTTGAGCGTTCTAAAACTGCATCTGTTTTCCAAGTCAGTACTGGTGACGTTTGTATAAATGACCTCCTCATTGCTTGCCAGGCAGTAATGCGGATTCAGTTGTCATGGTATAATTGCAAACGGATAACACTCATTGATTGAGCCTCATTGATTCCAATCTTCTCCAAGACACTAGCCGCCCCTCTGAGCAAAGCATTTACTGTAACGTTGGTGGATTTGTCAAAGCCCAGGTCATATTTGGCTCGTTAGCCAATGCATTGACGTTTCTTATCTAGCACACCAGTTATCCCAATGGTATTCTTCATACCGCCATCATTATAAGCAGGTATGGGACCGATCCGATCCAGTGTCAGTATCCGATACCAGCATAATTTAAGTATCGGATATCAGATCCAACCTGCCAGTATTTCCAATAAAGAGCACTTGTGTTCCACCATATTCTGTGACTGCTGTCTTACTCTTAACATTTTGTGAGTTAAAGCCAATGAAGACACTGTAACAGCACACAAAGAGGCAAGTCTACCACACACATGTCCTCCTCACTCATGGTTCAGCTGGAAAAACAAAAAAATAGCTAAGCATGATGGGAAAGACAACACGGCCACTCCCCTTAACCACTAAGGAAGTGGATTTTGTTGTCTTTCCCATCATGCTTAGCAGTTTTTTAGTTTGCCAGCTTTAGGTGCATCTGGAAAACTAAAAAAAAAACGCTAAGCATGATGGGAAAGACAACACAGCCACTCCCCTTAACCACTAAGGAAGTGGATTTTGTTGTCTTTCCCATCATGCTTAGCAGTTTTTTAGTTTGCCAGCTTTAGGTGCATCTGGAAAACTAAAAAAAAAAAACGCTAAGCATGATGGGAAAGACAACACAGCCACTCCCCTTAACCACTAAGGAAGTGGATTTTGTTGTCTTTCCCATCATGCTTAGCAGTTTTTTAGTATGCCAGCTTTAGGTGCATCTGGAAAACTAAAAAAAATGCTAAGCATGATGGGAAAGACAACATAGCCACTCCCCTTAACCACTAAGGACAAGTGGATGGATTTTGTTGTCTTTCCCATCATGCTTTGCGTGTTTTTTTTCCCAGCTGAACCATGAGTGAGAAGGACATGTGTATGGTAGACTTGCATCTTGTGTGCTATTACAGTTTGTGAGTTTCCTGTTGTAAGGTTCAATAGTGTCTTCATTGGGTTTATCTCACACAATGTTAAAATGAATTATCTCAGTACAAAAATTTCATTATACCTTAACAGTATCGGATCAGGAAAGTATCGGTGTCGGTCGAGACCCAGTTCCTAAGAGTCGGTATCGGATCAGATGTGAGAAATCTGAATCGATGCATCCATAATTATAAGCTCCTCATACGCACCATTATATGAACCTGACGTCGTGTTTATTTGATGGCAACAACACAGTTTGGTCAAGATAGTGCAATAATTGCAAAGCAATCAAAACTAAAAGGGAATTTTCCAATGCTTGTATAAAAAAATAGGTGTTACATTGAATAAAATATCAGTATTACACAACATAATGAAGACTTGAAATATCATTTATCAATTTAGAATAGGAGAACAGATTAATCCTACATATTAAGAATGAATGCTCTTATTCATTTTTAATATAATAATCTCTTTTATGAGAGCTCGTCGAAGGCGAACTCGCCTTCCAATTCCAAAAAAGTGCAGAAAGCATACAAATACTTTTTTTTTCTCCTCTTTGTTTTTGTTGTTATTATTATTTTTAATCTTCTTCAAATGATGCAGTCCATTTTGAACACTGGGGGGGAGGGGGTGTGCCACTTTCAAAATAAGCCACTTTTACAATGCAGAGCTACAGTAAATGAAACTACAAACATAAGCCTTTCCAGAGGATCATGGAGTAAGATGACACAGGTGATGTAGAATCAAAGTTTGGAAAAGACATGGCAGATTATATCAATAAATACTTACTTACATACTACAGCAGAAAATAGTCCTACACAGTTCTGATGATCTGCTGTACAGTGTTTTTGTCCAGGAGTGACTTTTATAAACTCTTTTTTTTTATGCTGATTCACAATATACCTTGTTTGTATGGTTATATTCCTGAAAATGAACTCGGGTAAAATTTGCCAGTAGACCTAAACATTTTTTTGTATTACTCGATCTTCACCATAGAAAAATAAAATTTGCATCAACAGTTAAGTGGAGCACATTTTGTTCATCCTGGAAAGCTGTATCCATTCTCGCATTGTCATGATTCAGAAATAAGATTGTTCGGCACACCCCGCCCTGACTCCATTTTGCCCGTCTGTTTTTTGTGTGCCAAGGCACCTTACGAACAGAGCCACTGTTTCAAGCAAAAATCACGAGAGAAAGCGTTGCGTTCCAGTAATGACAGCCTTGCTCAGAACTGACTAAAAGTGGTCTGTTTCTCCAGGACTTCGAGATAATCGGGCTCAGACTGCAGTTTAGCTTTTAGCTCCAAATACTCGTTCCTGTTGGGCTCCACATAAACAGTACTGGGTGCTGTGCCGTAGAGAACTGTTTCTCTTATTCGATCTGGGTGCAAGAACTGTCGTCTGACATCAAAATTTGGGTTGTACGTGTATGCCACTGGCCCAGTGTACTTGTACTCTAGGCTGGCACCTACTGGGATGGATGGGATTGATTGGTGGGGGGGCTGCTTATCAGGCTCAAGGATTCCTCTGAAGAAATGATCTGCGTCCTGAACAGGGGAGGGGTTATCACGTGGCTCAATGGTGCTTACGCTGTAGGCAGGGCTCCTCATTGTACTACGATCCCTCTCCTCATCAGGGGTATTCCTGTATGTTACCTTAAGCTCATGCAGGTCACGGTAATCCTCCACAGTGTTCCCTTCGCGTGACCTGTAAATGGGATTTTTGCACATGTGGCCCATGGGATGGGGGATGTACTCATAAACGTGACCGGCGGGGGCTTTGACTTTAGGGCCGGAACGGTTGCTGTAGAGGCTGTATTGCAAGTTGAAAGAGCTGACGTCGGAGTTGTTGGTGCTAGTGCGGTCACTCTGCGACTTCTTGCGCCTTTTCATCACCACCACGAAGAGCCCCGCTGCCACAAACACGGACATGATGAAAACAAGCAGGAGGCTGAGGATGAGGACGGAAAGGGGAACCGTGCTGCGGAGGGTGTTGAGCTTCTGGGGAGCATCCGTCGTAACGACGGGGTTGTCCATGGGCTCGTCCGTGGGGGGAGTGGGCGACACGTAAGCGTCAGAGTGGTCCGGACACAGCTGCTCTGACTGGATTGAACGCACATCCATGCCTGTGTGGCGTTTCGGCATCTCGCACACAACCTCGTTAACCACCGTGCCTGCGCTGAGCTGCTCGAGCCATATCTTCATCCCTACTATGTCACAGGAGCAGTCCCAGGGGTTTTCAAACAGATCTATCTGCACGAGCAACTTCAGCTGATCCAGTACCCCGCTCACTGGCAGGTTTTGGAACTGGTTGTTGCGCAGATTAAGCCTCGACAGAGAGAGGCTGGAAAAGATGCCCACAGGTAAAGTTTTAAGTTGGTTGTTGTTGAGGAAAAGCAGCTGGAGATTTGGGAGGTAGCGGAAAGCGCCTGCATCCACCTCCTTGAGTTTGTTGTATTCTAAATAAAGATACTGCAGGTTTTGCAAACCAAAAAACATCTCCCCCGCGAGCCTGTCCATGAGGTTGCCGTTTAAATACAGCCGACGCAGGTTGGTTAAATCCTCAAAAGCTCGATCGTGGATCAGACTTATCCGGTTGTTTCCCAGGTGAAGCAAATCCAATCCGGTGGCATCTAGAAAATCTGATCTCCGCACGACAGGGATGTAATTTCCAGTGAGATACATTTTTTTAGGGTTGTATGGCTTGGGTTTGAGATCGGAAATGCTCTCGATCTTTCTCTCTTGGCAGTTGACATTTAACCCAATTTCAGAAATCTGCAGATTACACGTGCAGGCGGTGGGGCAGTCCAAAGGCACAGGAGATTTGGTCTGAAAAGCAATGATGGGGCCATAGTTGTACGGGTTCCCGCCCGGTAATCGAGAAGTGGGCTTTATCCGAGTTCTGTTAAATTGCCGCGTGCCCTTGGTAGGCCTGGAGGAGGACCTGAAAACAGCCGAAGAGGTGGCGGAGGCAGTTGCAGCAGCTGGTGTGGTCTGGTAATATCCACTGGTGCTGCTAGGGGGCGCAGGCCTCACCGTGTCTTCCAGAGGTCTACGTGGGCAGAGTTCCTGTTTGGACACCTCGTCCAGGTCCCTGCCGTGGAGCCTGAACGGGGTCTCGCACACCACCTCTCCCACCAGAGCCGTGTACGCTATGCTCTCCAGCCAGGCCTTCAAAGCGATGAGCTCGCAGGAACAATTCCACGGGTTCTCCTCGAGTTGTAATTCCACAACTTTGTCCATGTGCTCCAGCAGACCAATGTAGGGGAACATTTTTAAGCGGTTACCCCTAAGATCCAAGTGCGTAAGGGGAACATTCCGAAATATATTCATGGGGAGGGCGGATAGTAAGTTGTCATTCAAAATCATAACAGTTAGTTGGTGTAGTTTGCTCAAGGTGTTGGGCTCTATAATGGTAATATAATTATAATCAATCTGAAGGTATTCCAAACTTTCCAATCCTGCAAAGGTGTCATCCCTTAGAACGTCGATCTTGTTGTTATTCAGGTGCAACCTTTTTAATCCTTGGAGTCCGTTGAAGGCACCCGACTCTACCTCGGAGATATCGTTGTTCCCCAAGTGCAAGATGGTCACCCCAGTGTAATTGATGAAATCGTTGACTGACAGCTTCTTCAGGAGGTTCCCTGTCAGCAGGAGGTGGTACGTGGAGAAATGAACCGGGCTGATCTCTGTCAGTCTGATAATACCCCGGTTCTCGCAGCTCACCATCAGGATCCCTTCCTTCTCCTCGCACGTGCACAGGCTTCGGCAGATCTCCCCATAATTGTCATACATCTCGACCAGCCTCAGAGATGATGCAACCAAAAGGATTACTTTCAGGATGCAGGTACGCATTTTTTCGGGGAGAAGGTTGCCCCAGCTCTCACTTGAGTGTGGCGTCGGTGCGAGGTGTCATCTAAAGGAGGGAGAAACAGAAAAGAGAGAAAGGGAGAAAAAAAACTAGGACGGGTTCTGTTTTTGAACGAGCACAGGAAAAGCACGTGAAACATTTTCTGAAAATGCACAGTTGACTCTAAAACGAGCGGATGCGTTAAGTCCACCTGCGTTAAACGCCTTCCAAACACTGTTAACAAAACTCCCAGCGGCGGTTGGCCACTGCGCATTTTTAATTGCTTGCCTGAAATCATCTAGCGAAGACTGGAAAAAACGGGGGAGGGGAAAGGGGGGGGCTGACTTCCGACATATAGATCGACTAATGTGTCCAATCAATCCGTTTGTTGGCTCTAAAGCTGCATGAAAAAGCATAATAATCACCTTTACGAAACCTTCGGCCACCCCTTGCTAAACAAAACTGTGCTGAAACTGTCTTATACCCCCGACCCCCCCCTACCTCCACCACATCTAACCAAACAACTGAGAGGTAAATAATAATAATATTAATAATATAGTCCCTGTTCATGCAAGAAAAATAAATCTGGCCTGCTGTAGAGAATAAGCCTACAAGTCTTTCTTT